>JAMKCH010011821.1:0-55682 GCA_023653785.1 Ophioderma brevispina | reverse complement strand
ACATCATATAGCGGTTACTGTAGGGGACCTATGGTAAATGTTATACAAGTAAACCTAAAAATATAAAATAGGCATTGAGCTATTTAGTTTTTGCTTATATGGTAAATATAGTTCATCTCACCCAATTAAAGCAATCAGCAAAAGCCTAGGTGAATCAGTGCCATAGAAAATGCAGAACCATTTGACGCCAAAATGCAAAATAAATCAATGTTTTGTGTTTTGCCCCTAGTTTTCTTACTGATTTTTTTTCAATTTGGTATGTCTTTATGTTGATGTCTTTTAATCGTTTCTAACATGTGGTGGTGGATTTCATTAAAAATTCCTTTAGGAAAGTGCTTATATAATGAATGGGTCTATAGGAGCCCCCTTTTATGCACTAAACGGAAGTGCAAACCCCTTATGCAGTTAAGTGTTAATTTGGAAACTGACAAGAAAGAATCCAGAATAAAAATTTTTTTAACTCGTGGCCTGATAGAGCTATTTTGTAACACGTCCTCCAAGGTGGCCTACTCTTCGATTTCCCTTAAAACGCAGTCTTTTTGCGAAAGATGCTTTACAGTTTTGTCAACACGGCACGTATGTCTACAGGTGATTTTGTTTGAATTTCTCAGCTGTGGTCACAGGACGGCAGAAGAACCGCTGACTCAGGGCGTATATGCACGGCTGGGGTCGTGCTCTGTGAGTACAATTGGCTTGTAGTTGTATTGTTATAATTTATCTAATTATATTACATATTTGCTTGATATGTTAGTATACTATAACGTCATGATGACATTCTTGAGTAAGCAATGTAAACAAAAATGACCACCTTGGAACAAAAATGACACCCTGATCAAACAAAATTCAGGGAAATCGACGCAGTAATGATATTCTGCCATCTTGTGGGTGACTGTCGCTTGAATGTTAGAAACTCTGTGTGGGCATTTTTTCTGTGTTTATGTATTTTACACAATGGAGTTTAAAACTCTGGAACATTGAGCCAGCACGGTTGAATCCAATAAATAATGATCTCCAGGCCCACGAGCAGGTCTGCTTACGTCAGGTAGGTCAAACTGTGGATCAGGTCGCCATCCTCGCTCAGGACCATCGAGACTCTTTTGAGACAACAGGAGAAGGCAGGGGTTGTTTGCGTGAATCTCGCGGCTGCCTATGGCACCTGTGGCACAGGGGCCTCACCGTTAAACTCCTTCGACTGATTCCAGATATAAGTATGACCCGCTACATCTTGAACCTGATATCCAACCGGAACTTCGTCTAGACCAGTCAGCTATGGCACCGATTACGATTTCTAGTACGATTTAGGTTATGGCACGATTTAGGGCCAAGATTTCGGCGAGATTTTTTTTCTCGCCAAAATCTCGCCTCCAAACGCTCTAGCGGGTTTAACTGTTACATTTCTTATTCTATGTATTTTATTGTGGGGCGAGGAAAAGGAGCGAAATCTACTTTTTCGTTGTGGAATTTTTTTTCTAATCTTATGTATTTTATGTTTGGCGAGAAGAAAAAAGTGACGAGAATTTCTTTTCTCGTTGTGGTGTTTTTTTGTTATAATCTTAGTTTGTATTGTTGCGAGGAAACGGACGAGATCTACTTTCTCGCTGTGATTTTTTTTTTAATTCTTATTGTATTTTATTGTTTGTTGACGAGAAAAAAGTGCGATAATTTCCTTTTCTCGGCCTGGGTTTTTTAATTCTTATTGTATTTTATTGTTTGGCGAGAAAAAGGAGCGAGATCTACTTTTCGTTGTGGATTTTTTTCGAAATCTAATCATGTTATTGTTTGACGAGCGAGGAAAAAGTGACGAGAATTTCTTTTATCACATGTGTTTTTTTAAGTCTTATGTATTTTATGTTGCGAGAAAAAGGGCGAGATCAACTTCTCGTTTTGGATTTTTTTCTAATTATGATTTTTATTGTTTGGGGCGAAGAAAAAGTTGACGACAATTTCTTTTTTCGTTGTCTTTTTTAAATTCTTATGTATTTTAATTGTTTTGGCGAAAAAGGACGAGATCAACTTTCTCGTTTTGGAATTTTTGTTCTAATTATGTATTTTATTGTTTGGCGAGAAAAAGTGACGTAAATTTCTTCTTTTCCTCGTTGTTTTTTTTTCCCATTCTTATGTATTTTAATTGTTTGCGAGAAAAAGTGACAGAATTTTCTTTTTTCGTGTGTTTTTTTTTTAATTCTTATGTTTGTTTGTTTGGCGAGAAAAAGTTACAAGAATTTCTTTTCTCGTGTGTGTTTTTTTTTTAAATTCTTATTTTATTGTTTGGCGAGGAAAAGGACGAGATCTACTTTCTCGTTGTGGATTTTTTTCTCACGCCGAGAAAGCAGATCTCGTCCTTTTCCTGCCAAACAATACAATACATAAATTAAAAAAACACAACAGAAAAGAATGTTCGTCACTTTTTCTCGCCAAACAATAAAATACATAATTTTTAGAATTGTTTTTTCTAATTCTTAAGTTTTTATTTGATTGGCGAGAAAAAGTGACCAGAATTTCTTTGTCTCGTTGTGTTGTTTTATTCTTCTGTATTGTTATTGTTTGGCGAGAACAGTGACGATAATTTCTTTTCTCGTTGTGTGTTTTTTTAATTCTTGACGAGAATTTCTTTTTTCGTGTGTTTTTTTTTTTAATTCTTATGTATTGTATTGTTTGGCGAGAAACAGTGACAAGCATTGCTTTTCTCGTTGTGTTTTTTTTTAAATTCCGTATGTATTTTATTGTTTGGCGAGGAAAAGGACGAGAGCTACTTTCTCTCGTTGTGATTTTTTCTCACAACGATAAAAGCAGATCTCGTCCTTTTCCTCGCCAACATACAATACAAATGATTAAAAAAAACACAACTAGAAACGAAATTTTCTCACTTTTTCTCGCCAAACATAAAATACATAATTAGAATGTTGGTTTTTCTAATTCCTTACAGTATTTTTTGATTGGCGAGAAAAAGTGGACGAGAATTTCTTTTCTCGTGTGTGTTTTATCTTATGTATTTTAAGTGTTTGGCGAGAAAAAGTGGACGAGAATTTCTTTTCTCGTGTGTGTTTTTTTAATTCCCTTATGTATTTTATTGTTTGGACGAGGAAAGGATGAGATCTGCTTTCTCGCTTTGTGGATTTTTTTTTTCTAATTCTTATGTATTTTATTGTTTGCGAGTAAAAGTGACGAGAGTTCTTTTCTCGTTGTGTTTTTTTTTTAATTCTTCTGATTTTATTGTTTGGTGAGGAAAATGACGAGAATCTACTTTCGCGTTGTGGTGATTTTTTTCGACTCTTTATGTATTTAGTGTTTGTGCGAAAAAGTGACGAGATTTCTTTGCGTTGTGTTTGTTTTTTTTAATTCTTATGTATTTTATTGTGTGGCGAGAAAAGGACATAATCAACTTTCTCGTTGTGAATTTTTTTCCTAGTTTATGTTTTATTGTTTGGCGAGAAAAAGGACGAGAATTTCGTTTTCTCGTTGTTTATTTTTTTCTATTCTTATGTTTTTATTGTTTTGGCGAGAAAAAGGACGATAATTTCTTTTTTTTTTCGTTGTGGTTTTTTTTTTTTTAATTCTTATGTATTGATATTGTTTGCGAGAAAAAGTTGACGAAATTTTCTTTTCTCGTTGTATTTTTTTAAATTTTTATGTATTTCATTGTTTGGCGAGGAAAAAGTAACGAGATCTACATTCTCGTTGTGGATATTTTTCTAATTCGTAGTGTATTTTATTGTTTGTCGAGAAAAAAGTGAGGAGAATTTCTTTTCTCGTGTGTTTTTTATTAATTCTTATGTATTTATTGTTTGGCGAGAAAAGTGACGAGAATTTCTTTCTGGTGGTTTTTTTTTTTTTAATTTATGTATTTTTGTTTGGCGAGAAAAGGTGACGAGATCTGCATTCTCGTTGTGGATATTTTTCTAATATGTTATTTTATTGTTTGACGAAGAAAAAGTGACGAGAATTTCTTTCTCGTTGTGTGTGTTTTTTTATTCGTAGTATTTTATGTTGGGCGAGGACAAAAGTGACGAGATCTAGATTCTCGTTGTGGATATTTTTTCTATTCTTATGTATTTATGTTTGACGAGAGAAAAGTGACGAGAATTTCTTTTCTCGTGTTTTTTTTTTTAATTCGTATGTATTTGTTGTTTGGCGAGGGAAAAGGACGAGATCTGCTATCGTTGTGGATTTTTTTTTCAATTCTTATGTATTTTTGTGTTTGGCGAGAAAAAGTGACGAGATTTTGTCTGGTTGTTTTTTTAAAAGTATTATGTATTTATTGTTTGCCGCAGAAAAAAGTGACGAGAATTCTTTCTCGTTGTGGTTCTTTTTTTAATTATTATGTATTTTATGTTGGCGAGAAAAAGAAAAAAGTGACGAGATCTAAATTCTCGTTGTGGATATTCTTGTTCATGTATTTTATTGTTTGGCGAGAAAAGTGTGACGAGATCTACATTCTCGCTGTGGATATTTTCTCATTATGTAATGTATGTTGCTAGAGAAGAGAAAAGGACGAGGGAATTTATTTTCTCGTTGTGTTTTTTGTTAATTATGTATTGATTGTTTGGGAGAAAAAAGTGACGAGATCTAAAATTCTCGTTGTGGATATTTTCTCAGTCTTATGTATTTTTATTGTTTGAACGAGAAAAGTGGACGAAATTCTGGTTCTTAGTTGTGTTTTTGTTTTTAATCTTATGTTCTTTTATTGTTTGGCGAGGAAAAGTGACTAGATCTAAATTCTCGTTGTGGATATTTTTCTACTATGCAGTTATGTTTGACGACGAAAAAGTGACGAGAATTTCTTTTCTCGTTGTGTTTTTTAAAATCTTATGTTATTTTATGTTGGCGAGGAAAAAGGACGAGTTTGCTTTCTCGTTGTGGAATTTTTCTTAATTATTAGGTATTTTTATGTTGGCGAGAAAAAGTGACGAGATTCTTTCTCGTTTGTGTTCTTTTTTTAATTCTTATGTTATTTATTGTTTGGCGAGGGAGAGAAAAAGTGACGAGATCTAAATTCTCGTTGGGGGATATTTTCTAATTATGTATTTTTGGTTGACGAGTAAAAGTGACGAGAATTTCTTTCTCGTTGGGTTTTTTTTTTTTTTATTCTATCTATTTTTTTTTTTTTTTTAAAAAAAAAAGGACGAGATCTGCTTCTCGTTGGGATTTTTTTCTAATTCTTATGTATTTTATGGTTGGCGAGACAAAGTGACGAGATTCTACTTTCGTGGGATAATTTTTCTACTTATGTATTTTATTGTTTGTGCGAGAAAAAGGACGAGAATTTCTTTTCTCGTTTGTGTTTTTTAATTCTTAGTATTTTATTGTTTGGCGAGAAACTGAGAAAAATGACGGAATTTCTTTTCTCGTTTTGTTTTTTTAATTCTATGGTATTTATGTTTGGCGAGAAAAAGTGCGAGAATGTCTTTTCTCGTTGTGTTTTTTTTTGTAAATTCTATGTATTTTATGGTGGGCGAGGAAAGGACGAGATCTGCTTCTCGTTGTGGATTTTTTTCTAATCTTATGTATTTATTGTTTGGCGAGAAAAAGTGACTTGAGAATTTCTTTCCGTTGTGTTTTTTTTAATTATGTATTTATTGTTGGCGGGAGGAAAAAAGTGAAGAGATCTACATTCTCGTGATATTTTTGCTAATTCTTATGTATTTATTGTTTGGCGAGAAAAAGTGACGAGAATTCTTGTCTCGTTGTGGATATTTTTCACGTCTAGTATTTTATGTTTGGCGAGAAAATAGAAAAGTGACGAGATTTTTTTCTCGTGTGTTTGTTTTAATTTTATGTTATTTAGTGTTTGGCGAGAAAAAAGTGAAGAGAATTTCTTTTCTCGTTTGTTTTTTTTCTTAAATTATGTATTTTTATTGTTTGGCGAGGAAAAGGACGAGATTTGCTTTCTCGGTGTGGAATTTTTTTCTAATCCTTATGTATTTTTGTGTTTGGCGAGAAAAAGTGACGGGAAGTTCTTTTCTCGTTGTGTTCTTTTTTATTGCTAAGTCTTTTATTGTTTGGCGAGAAAAAAGTGACGAGGATCTACCATTATCGTGGGATTCTTTTTCTAATTCTAGGGATTTTATTGTTGGCGAGAAAAAGTGACGAGAAATTTCTTTTCTCGTTGTTTGTTTTTTTTTTAATTATGTATTTTATTGTTTGGCGAGAAAAGTGATTGAGATCTAAATTCTAGTTGTGGTAGTTCTAAGATGTATTTTATTGTTTGAGAGAAAAAGGACGAGAATTATTTTTCTCGTTGTGTTTTTAAAAATTCTTTATGTATTTTTGTGTTTGGCGAGAAAAAGTGACGAGGAATTTCTTTTCTCGTGTTGTTTCTTTTAATCTTATCAATATTTTATGTTTGGCGGGGAAAAGGACGATTATCTGCTTATCGTTGTGGATTTGTACTAAATTCTAGGTATTTATTGTTTGGCGAGAAAAAGGACGAGAATTCTGGGTTTTTTTTCAATTAGTATTTATTGTTGGCGAGAAAAAGTGACGATAATTTCTTTTCTGCTTGTTTTTTTTTTTACTTCTTAGGTATTTCTTGTTTGCGCGAGAACAAGAACGAGAAGATCTACATTCTCGTGTGGATATTTTTATAATTTCTTATGTATTTTCTTGTTTGTCGAGAAAAGTGAGGGAGAATTCTTTTCTCGTTGGTGTTTTTTTTTATCACTTCTTCATGTATTTATTGGTTGTGCGAGAAGGGAAAAAGTGACGAGAATTTCTTTTATGGTTGTTTTTTTTTAAATTCTTATGTATTTTAATTGTTTGGCGAGAAAATGTGACGAGATCTACATTCTCGTTGTGGATTTTTCTAATTATGTATTATTGTGTGGGAACGAGGAAAAAGTGACGAGAATTCTTTTTCGTTGGTGTTTTTTGTTTTTAATTCTTATGTATTTATTGTTTGGCGAGAAAAAGTGACGAGATCGAAATTCGTTGGGATATTTTCTAATTCTATGTTTTTATTGTTTGACGAGAAAAAGTGACGAGAATTTCTTTTCTCGTTGTTTTTTTTAAGGCTTATGTATTTTGTGTTGGGCGAGGAACAGGACGAGATCTGCTTTCTCGTGTGGATTTTTTTTTAATTTATGATTTATTGTTGGCGAGCAAAAGTGACGAGAATTTCTTTTCTGGTTGTTTTTTTTTTAAATTCTATGTATTCATTGTTTGCCGCTTTGAAAAGGACGAGATCTACATTCTCGTTGTGGATATTTTTCTAATTTCTTATGTAATTTTATTTCTTGGCGAGAAAGTGGACGAGATTTCTTTTCTATTGTGGTATTTTCTAATTCTTAGTATTTATTGTTTGGCGACAAAAAGTGACGAGATTTTTTTCTCGTTGTGTTCTTTTTTTTAATGTTAGGTAGTTTGATGTTTGGCTGAGAAAAGTGACGAGATTCTAATTCTCGTTGGGATATTTTTCTATATGTACTTTATGTTTTGGCGAGAAAAAGTGACGAGGAATTACTTTTCTCGTTGTGTTTTTTTTTTAATTTCTATGTATTTTATGGTTTGGCGAGCAAAATGACGAAGATCTAAATTATCGTGTGGATATTTTTAATTCCTATGTATTTTATTGTTTGACGAGAAAAAGTGACAAGAATTTTTTTCTCGTGTGTGTTTTTGTTTAAATTCTTATATTTTATTGTTTGGGCGAGAAAAAGTGACGAGATTAATTCTCGTTGTGGATATTTTTCTACTTATGCATTTTATTGTTGGACGAGAAAAAGTGACGAGAATTCTTTTCTCGTTGTGTTTTTAAAATTCTTAGGTAATTTATGTTGGCGGAGGAAGGGAAGGGAACAGGACGAGATTTGCTTCTCGTTGGGGATTTTGTTTATTTATGTATTTATTGTTTTGCGAGAAAAGTGACGAAAATTCCTTTCTGGGTTTTTTTTTTTTTTTAATTCGATAATTTATTGTTTGGCGAGAAGGAGAAAAAGGGACGAGATCAATTCTCGTTGTGTTTTTTTTTTTAATTATGTATTTTATTGGTTGGCGAGAAAAGGTGGCGAGAATAGAATTTTTTCTGTTGTGCTTTTTTTAATTATATATTTATTATTTGGCAAGAAAAAGCACGAGAATCAGTTTTCAGTTGTGGATTTTCTAATTCCTATATACGTTATTGTTTGGTGAGAGGAATTGTGGTCCTCTTCTGCATTTAATCAACGACGAGAAAAATATTTTTTACAAAAAAAAGGTGTCCCGAAAAAAAAACGGTCCTAAATCGTTGCCGTATCTAGGTTAGCGTCAGCGTTTAGGGTAGAGTTAGGGTTATTAGAGTTTAGGGTTAGGGTTTAGAGTTTAGGGTTAGATTCCTATGGAAGAGGCGCATTTAATTTCACAAAATTAGACCGAAAAACCATCGCTTTTACGGTCTTGGGTGACCAAGCTGAACCCAAATAACGATCATTATATCGAGTTAACCAAAGATTAAGGTCTCTACAAATAGTCTTATTGTCTGAGAGAGATAAGGTCCTTTATCTCCAAATAACGTTCTGTTAACTCGAGATAATAAAGCGAACCCAAATAACGGTCCTCAACATAGGGTAACAACACTGGACCCCCCCCCCACGAAACGGTTCTTATTTGAGATAACAAGTGCTGAGTAGTGTTCATAAAAATGCTTAATGAGGTGCTTAGAAAATATATGGGGGATCAAAAAAAATAGGTACCAAAAAAGGGGATTCAAATAGTTACAGCCGGTATTAGGGGGGAGGGGCGATTATGAAAAAAAGTTAAGGATACTTTTGACTCCATCAAACAGAATTACCAAAGTATCCATGATTTTAATCATTCCCCCAATTTGCAGTGGGGAAAATTCAACTTTCCATTAGAAAATCTTGCCTCGAAAAATTGAATATTGCAAGGAGCATCATTTAAAATTGCAAATTGTTTTTTATCATTTTGTTACTAGAAAATGTATCCAGGAAAGCGACTGTGGAGGCTTCCGAGCTTCGTACCGCACCCACTCCAGGGTCATCCACACCAATCATTTTATTCTCTTGTTGAACAACTCTCCTAATGTTTCCCATTTTAAATAGGCTATTGTAAATATTATACTCCAACAAATGTGTTTTTAAAAATGAAGAGTTGCAAAAATTTGAAATATCCAGGCCATATGCTTACATATGATTCATTAAAAACAAAACTTACACATCAAGTTAAATGATTAGGATTTTGATTTTTAAGACCGTTGCCCACGCACTTCCAAATTTTACACATTAAGTGCATAATGTCTCTGCACTCCCCTTTGGTGCATAGGCAAACCGGTTTGTCCTTCTTTGCGATACTATTACCAACCTCTACGTCAATGCGACCACCTAACAGCCAAATAGATTAAAATCGCGTCATAAGGACTCAAATGGCGCGGTCCAAAACATTTTTATGACGCGCACCAAATTCTTACCGCCCAAACAAAAAAAAAATGAAAAAGCATTTCCCGAAGGACCTTTTCTATAAATTTTTTAGCTAATTCTTATGTATTTTATTGTTTGGCGAGAAAAAGTGACGAGAATTTCTTTTCTCGTTGTGTTTTTTTTTAATTCTTATGTATTTTATTGTTTGGCGAGAAAAAGTGACGAGATCTAAATTCTCGTTGTGGATATTTTCTAATTCTTATGTATTTTATTGTTTGACGAGAAAAAGTGACGAGAATTTCTTTTCTCGTTGTGTTTTTGTTTAAATTCTTATGTATTTTATTGTTTGGCGAGAAAAAGTGACGAGATCTAAATTCTCGTTGTGGATATTTTTCCCAATTTGTATGTTATTGTTTTGGGCGAGAAGAAAGTGACGAGAATTTCTTTTCTCGTTGTGTTTTTTTTTTAATTCTTATTTATTTATTGTTTGGTGGCGAGAAACATTGACGATATCTAAATTCTCGTTGTGGATATTTTCTAATCTTATGTAAGTTTATTGTGTGAACGAGAAAATTGGACGAGAAATTTCCTTTTCTCGTTGTGTTTTTGTTTTAAATAATTCTTATGTATTTTTTATTGTTTGGCGAGAAAAAGTGACGAGATCTAAATCTCTGTTAAGTGGCTATTTTCTAATTATGCATTTTATTGTTTGACGAGAAAAAGTGACGAGAATTTCTTTTCTCCTCGTTGTGTTTTTTTTAAATTCTTATGTATTTTATTGTTTGGCCCGAGGACAGACGAGATTGCCTTTCTGCGGTTGTGGATCTTTTTTCTATTCCTTAATATTTTATTGTTTGGCGCGAAAAGTGACGAAAATTCCTTTTCTCGGGTTTTTTTTTTTAATTCTTATGTAATTTTATTGTTTGGCGAGAAAAAGTGACGAGATTCTACAGTCTCGTTGTGTTTTTTTTTTGTAATTATGTATTTTATTGTTTTGCAGAAAATGTGCGATAATTTCTGTTTCTTGTTGTGCTTTTTTTTAATTATATATTTTATTATTTGGCAAGAAAAGCACGAGAATCATTTTCTCGTTGTGGATTTTTCTAATTCCTATACGGTTAAATTGTTTTTGGCGAGAGATTGGTGTTTCTTCATTTCTGCATTTAATCAACGACGAGAAAATATTTTTTTTTCACAAAAAAGTGTCCCACAAACCGGGGGTCCTAATCGTGCCGTATCTGTTAGCGTAAGAGTTTAGGGTTAGGTTTAGGGTAGAGTTTAGGGTTAGGGTTAGAGGTTTAGGTAGATTCCATATGGAAGAGGGGCTTTAATTTCAACAAACTTAGACCGCAAACCATTCGCCTTTTAAGTCTTGGTTCCAAGCTGAAACCCAAATAACGATCGCTTATCTCGAGTTAACAAAGTTAAGGTCTCTTATCAATAAGTCTTACTCTTGGCCTCGAAGATAAGGTCCCCTTTAGCTCCAAATAAGCGTTCTGTACTCGAGATAAGAAAGCATTGACCCAACACATAACGGTCCTCATCTTAGGGTTAACAACACTGGTACCCACATAAACGTTCTTACTTGAGATAACAATGCTAGTATTGTTCATAATACTCTAATGAGGTGCTTGAATATATGGGGGATCAAAAAAAATAGGTCCCAAAAAGTGGGATTCAAAAAGTTCCAGCCGGTATTAGGGGGAGGGGGATAAAAAAAAGTTAAGGATACTTTTGATCCATTCAAAACATGACTTTACCAAAGTATCATTATTTTACTATCCAATTTGCATTTGGGGGAACTTCAACTTTTCCATTAGAAAATCTGCCTCGAAAATTGAATATTGCAAGGAGCCTCATTTAAAATTGCAAATTGTTTTTTATCATTTTGCTATAGAAAATGTATCCAGGAAAGCGACTGTGGAGGCTTCCGAGCTTCGTACCGCACCCACTCCAGGGTCATCCACACACATCATTTATTCTCTTTTGAACAACTCTCCTAATAGTTTTCCCCATTTTACATAGGCTATTGTAAATATTTTACATCCAACAAATGTGTTTTTAAAATTGAAAGAGTTTGCAAAAATTGAAATATCCAGGCACATGTATGCTTACATATGATTCATTAAAAACAAAACCTTACACATCAAGTAACATGATTAAGATTTTGATTTTTAAGACCGTTGCCCAACCACTTCCAAATTTTAACACTTAAGTGCATAATGTCTTCTGCACTCCCCTTTGGTGCATAGGCAAACCATTTTGCCTTTGGATACTATTACCAAAACTCTAGTCAATGCGACCACATAACAGCCAAATAGAATTAAATCGGTCATACAGACTCAAAATGGCGGTCCAAAACATTTTTATGACGCGCAAACAAATTCTCTCGTCTCCCCCCGCCCAAAAATGAAAAAGCACTTTCCCGAAGGACCTTTTCCATAAAATTTAGCTCATTATATGACAATTTAAGTACATTTATATTTCTCGAATAAAAAAAAATAAAACAATTTCCCCATTTTTTGTTTCAATTCCTTATCAAAATAAAATGTTCAAAAGTTTCCATCTCAACAGTTATCTTGAGGGTTGACACCACTAAATTGTCCAATTTGGAGTTGTGTGCAAGGAACTTCTTGTGTGTCACAATTCTCCCAGAATATTTAAAAACGTATCTCAAATAAAACTTGTTGACAAAAGCAACATCTTCAGAACCTTCCTCGTAATCACAACAAGTACTCGTGATGCACATTTTAGCATTGTCATGATTTTATATTGGAGCGATGGCCCGCATCTTCTTAATTAAAGTGCTAAGAAGAAGTTCACACGATTGCAAAATGAACTAGTCAATGTAGTGACGTGTAAACATTGCGTCGGGCAATGATAATCCTACTAACTACACACGGTAGAATACTCTCATCGGGTATTCAGTTAGTCCAGTATTATGAGATGAATAATAATGTTTCAGGGCATTGCACTCCCGACAGAAAACACGATCCGAATGGCTGTCATCTGAAACTAGAAGATAATTGACCCCCTTCGGCGTTTTCGCAAGCAGTTTCAACAAAATCTAGTTTTAAAAACATACACAGATGTTGTATTACTTTGATAGATGCCATGTCCCAAAACAGTGAAAAGATTATAGGCGCCAATGATGGTCTTCTATAAGAAAGGGGGAGTTTATGACAAATATATGTAAAACGATGGAATAAATCCCTGCAAATAGCTGAAATGGATAAATTAGACTTGCATTGAGCGTTAAAAGCAGTTTACACCAAGGAATATTATAATAGCTAGCGGCAGCAGAACGAATTTTAAAGTAGAGGGACCACTTGGCACTTTATCTAAGCAAAGTTCAATACTTTACTATGTTTTTTTTTTCACGTGCAGCTATGATAAGTTCGACGTGTATGATCAATCGATTTTGAAAAGTGGAGGGGCTATGCCCCCCTCCCCTCACCGGTTAATACTTATTAAAAGATCTCCGTTTTAATAGTTAAACTAAGATACATTTTGACCATTTATTAAAGATACCTCTAAATTGGTAGTAATATCCTTTAGCTAACCAAAATGTCGGGATCCATAGTAATAAAAAAGATTTGGATGGGTCGATAAAGATGCCTATGAGCTCATACCTTAATCAATGACCTTACATATATTGCGCTTAATTCACCTTTTGGCCAGGATCAACCTCTACCAAAAAGGTGGTATTTGAATGAAACAAAATATAAACTCTTGATTTAATTAGTTTGGCAATTAATTTGATATTGGCAACTGACCTATAGCTCTTAAATACATCATGATCCAAATGTATCTTCTTAAGTACAGGGATAATGTTATGCTTCAAAGTGTGAGGAAATACGCCTGTCAAAAGAGAACTGTTTACTATCCTGGTGATGATAAGTAATAGACATTTCAAGTTCTGTTTAATGAGCCAGGAAGGAAGTGTGTCCATAGTGCAAGCCTTGTTGGACATTTGGCCAATTATTTCAGCAACTTCAGACTCGGAGAGTGCTTTAAAACCTAACATATAGCATTTGCAAATCATATTTGCCTGGAGAGATTCAGCATTGACAGTCATATTATACCTAATCTTTTCAATCTTATCAACAAAGAAAGTCAAAACACCATTGGCAAGACTAGCATCAGAGTTAAACAGGCTCCCTGTTAATATTAGAAAGGCCATTAGAGATTGCCATACAATTGGAAGACTCAAATTAAAAATAACACCGTTGATCTCTTTATTCCTCATAACCAATTAATGATTAAGATAACAAAATATGTGTCTATTCACATTTCAAAAATGAATACAAAACAAATATCGTCGGGTGTATTACATAGTGACGGATGTTGAATTTTTATCATTTTTACGAAATTAAGGGAAACGGTACTAAATACCAAAATCTTCAAACATGCCAAGTGCCAACGTTGCAAGCACTTCATTAATTAATAATCTTAATTAGAAATTTTGCAATTTTGACGTATGTTGCATAACAGCGACCATGGTGTATTACATAGTGACGGATGTTGAACCCTCTGTCAAAGAAGTGTATACTTGATTTCCCACCAAGGCTTTTTAAATACTTTTGTTAATAAATATTCTCATCTTAAATCTATAACTGACACAAGCAAAATATGTAATTAATTTATAAATATCGATATTAGTAGAAATTTATATTATATTTACAGTTCAAAGTGTGAATCGCGGCAATCCACTCAACATCCGTCATTATGTAATAAACCAAATTGAGCAGATTCGCAATGACGGATGTTGGTTTGACGGATGTTCAGAAAACGCCGATTGCTGTTTTCCATAATGACGGATGCTGAATAACGCTTTAGTATAGGGAAAATTCAACATCCGTCACTATGTCATGAACATAATCGCCGATTTTCGTAATTGTTGGTGTGACGGATAATGCAATTGTTAACTTGTGTAACAGTGTATTACATCCATTTATCAAGTAAGAATTCATGAATATTAGCTAAAATAAATTTCCAGTTGTTAATTTCGTTTCTTAATCGGATTTGATTGTTTGAATCGTATGTGGGGATGTGTACAGACCCTCTAGAGTTCGCTATTTTTCAAATGCGATTTTCTCAGAAACAAAAATCCGTATTTTGTTTAACATATATATAATATTTTAATAGAATCCAGAGATGAATCATTTTATGTGAAGCATTGGAAAAATATCTTTGATGCCGACACTGATCATGAAAAAAGAATGGAAAAGTATCTGGAAATTAAAAATTTGTCATAGAATAGACAATCAAATTGGGCAATTGCAATTTAATATTTTATATAATCTTATTCCATGCAAAACGAATTTATTTAAATGAAATTGGGTGATTATGATATGTGTGAATTGTGTTATATGTCAGATAGCTATTATCACTTCTTCATTGAGTGTAGCATGGTTGGAGGTTTTTTTTGTACAAATGGAAGCAATTGGTATCTCAAGTGTTTAACGTAGACTGTGAAATAAACATGAAGTTAATTATTAGAGGATATGAATTATGGAAATCAGAGTATAAAGTTCTGAATTATTTGATCATGTTTGCTGTATCGTCAATCTAAGGTAAAAAAAGTATGTCAACACACAGAAAAAGGAATTCACCATATTTTATATTCGTAAATATCTTAGAAGAACATATGACCAACTCTAATTCAAATACAGCATATTGGTAATAAACATATCATAAATGGCAACACGTACTAATTTATCTCTCACTTTAACACTTAGCGTAAAATATGACCCTTATTTTCATGTGCATTATTCACTACAGCCTAACTATTTCTGTATTCGTATATAGTGGAGGCCAAATCAAAAATAGCAAGTACTTGCCAGCTCACTAAAACAAGCACAACCTTGATTTTTTGGTAGTTTTTATGATAATACACCATAATTCAGAGGGTGCTAATTAATTTTGTTGCGTTCACCTCTGAAATCCAGATGGCGGCCAAAATGGCCGCCGTTTTGGCTAACCACATATTTTTAGGGTAAATGTCCTATGTGAGCCTCCATCACCTCACCCACCTTGTTCTTGGTGTCATATTGAGATAAATGATTATCTACATGTGATTTCAACTTTTTGAGTTTTCATTGTTATCCACACACCGCTTTGGGGCCAAAAGCATTATTTTTGCCATTTTTTTTCAAAAAACATGATGCGGACTGAAATCCGTTCTCCCCCATAATCTAAATTATGCTTCATATTGGATCAAGACTTTTCAGAATTTTCCTCATATAGTATTGGCATTTGTGTGTGAAAAGCACAGGATCATACGCCATTTTAAAACTTAATTATCGTGTCTAAAGAGTTAATATCGGGTCTTATCACCAAAAACCGCCATTTTTCACATTTATCCTAAACCATGAACACTGTGTGTTTGACAATACATATAAAATGCTATATGACAGATTTGATCACCTAACTATAATAAATTTTGATTTCAGTTGCTGGGCAATGGCCTTGCTGATTCAATATTTTTTGCTGTAACCTCTAAATCCAGATGGCGGCCAAAATGGCCGCTGCTTTGACAAACAATGTTTTTTAAGGATAACGGGTTGAAGAATGCCTCCAATCAGCATGTGATTGGGGTCATTTAAAAGCAATAAACTTTTCTACAGAATTATAACCATGCTTGTGGGTTTTAAGTGTGTATACATGCATATGAAGCAAAAATGTGAGTTTTTTGAGGTTTTTTACAAAAAGAGATCAAGAAAGAGAGGCATTTTTATAAACATCAATGAAAATTCTTATTGATGAGTACTTAGTCCTTTGTAGGACCCTATAAAATAGCACACTGTGAAAAGGCCAGCCCTACAACATATTCTGTAAAAAAGGTTATAAGCGCCCAAAGTAAATGTGTCACAAAAACACAGTTTTAGGCACATCTATATATAAACATGTCAGGCTTAAATGATCAAGTACCTGTACTCATATCACTGGACAATGTTCTCATAATAAATTTTAAGGTTTTTTGTACTGATCTCGAATTACAATATAGCAGCCAAATGGGCACCCAGAACCCAAATGACCTGCTGTTTTCACTTAAAATGTATTATTTACTAGCTCTTAAATCGAAACTCAACTGCTGAAAGCATTGCTACAAGTTGCTCATTTCCAATTGCAATTTTGCAAAAAGTGTGATAAAAACTATAGTTTGAAGGTGTACAACATCTTGCCCATCTTAGAGGCAATAGATACATGATGAAAGCAGCTTCATTTCGTCCTTTATCTAAGACAATACATACATTATGACCGATTCATTTTGTCCTTTATCTCAGTTCTGTATTGTTCTTCTCGGCACGTATATGAGAAGAATCACTACTAGAAATACTTAGTAATATCATCTGTGTCTGACTCGTATATCTGTGAAAGTTTCTTAAACATTTGAATGATCCCTGACCCGTTCTAGGATAAATAGCTGCATTAATAGGATGATTGTTGCACTCCTTTGACAAGTGCAATCCCTGTAAATTTTAGTCCTTCCTTGGTTCCATTGGTTGGAAGGGCAATCGCATTTATCCCCAAAACACATGTCATCCCCCAACAACAAGATGGTGCTGGTAGTATGTCATCCAATAATTGTTTTCACTATAACTGTACAATTCATATTTCCAATGCCCGTGTGTAGATTGGAAGCGAGTCTATATTCAAAGAATGTGGTATCATTTATGTAGCCACAAATCCTACTTTCCCTGCCCTCGAACAACATATTATCACTGCCTGTCAATGGATGACTCCTATAAGCCCCTCATCATACGCCGATTCTCACAAGTTTGTTTCCCATGGCGTTACAATTGCTAGTATGCAGTTTGAGTCAGAAATAGACTTTATTTGAAATCCATCCCAGTCCACACAGCTGATGCCAATACCATAGCATCGGTAATCTCCGGAGAAAATATTACTAAACCTCTAGGCTTGGGGGTACTTGAAGTGGAAGCAAAGTGGGCATGCAGGATTAGTCTTGGATCATGTTCCTCCAACTTATCATTAACTCTGGAATTTCTCCGCATTTCATCATACCTGTCTCCGGGCCTGTGCTGCTTTAAATCTAGCATGTGGATCCCGTGTTGGCAATAGATCACATCTATCTAAAGCCTAACATACTTGTATCTTCCACTCTTCATTAAGAATTTGGCAAGGACTCCTTGACTTTCTGTCCTCTTAGGACTTTCTTAAGTGCTTTCAACTCCGTTGTGTTTGGGGCTAGCAATGTCGTGGCGAAGCTGCCTTCGCCTGATTCCATTCTGCTGGACTCGATTAGCATTTTTATTTATTGATATTGTAAGGGTATCACAATGCAATTCGGTGCTGATATCTTGAAGCCTTGTTCATTATGATTTTAGTCACTTGCTCTGGTAAGCAGGCCTCGGAAGAGTTGGCAATTGAACATCTTGAATTCCTATGAGAAAGAAGGAACAGTCACTCACCCACTTTGTCACGCAAGACTGCGTGTTCGGCAGATGAACCTTATTCAACATAGAATTAACAGATAATCCTGAAACCAGGGCTACTCCTGATGGTGCAGCAGAATAGCAGACCATGCAAGCTCAGACTAGCTTTTTACGATATCAATTTCGCTAAACTCTTGCGCTACGCACTCACTTCACTGACCAAGCCAAAGAAGTGCTCAATAAAGGGGTGTGCCACTTACGATGCGATTCCACTGGCAGATCTTTTTTCAAATATGCATCCTTGCAATGGACCTGTGATTTAACATTGCTAAAGTTCTGTATATCCGACTCGGACCACTCTCCTATTACACTAGCAACAGATTGTGTCCTTCAAACATCAAAGTCTTTGCTTATGCATGAGTTGTCAAGTTCAACACCAGAGCAAACACCAAGCCCAATAATTCTTCAAGTTGTTTTATTTGGGATGCTTTGGCCATTATTTTAGACTGTAAATTTTGAATAATTTTAATGTTTGGTGGATTTGTCGTAGAACAAGAAGAAAACTCTAATGAAAAAAATGTTCTCCTCCATGCATCAGCAACAGAGTGCATTGGGTGTGTGATACATACCCTACATAGCAATAAAACGAGAGTCCATGATGGAACAGTCCGAAGACAGCTTCCCACAAAATTGGCTAGCCCCACCTACAGTTGATAAGTAGCCTAAGCAAGGTCCTAAGAGATGAAGGTCAAGAAGTCCTATAGCAATTGCTTAAACTCGTCTTAACAGCCTTTTTGTACACTGTTTACCGGGGGGTACCACCCCCCTCGAAAATCTTTAAGCACCCGTGCTATGATTTTGATACTATCTTATGTCCTCCTCTTTCCATTGATACCAAATAAGTACGAACAACCAAGTAGGGCGTCACAATTACGTCACCAAGTCCGCGAGTCGGCCAATTGGGCATTTTCCAGAAAATAGGCGACAATCCGATTGCGCTAAACAGAGGAATTCTCGGATTTCCAGCGTTTTCGCTCTCTACTTGTGGGCATTGCCTGTTTTTACATACATAGAGTTTTATTGCCATCTGTGCATAATATTTTTCAAAAATGCCCAGTAAAATATCCTTGGGTGGCACGCAACCCCTTACCCTTGCTCGACTTGAACGTCCTACCTAACCCCGGTGAAGGCGCTACCTTCACATTTTTTTTTTCCGCTAAAATACCGGAAGGATGAGAGAACGATTACCTAGAACTTTTTAACGGATGTTTTTTTGGCATTTTAGCGCAAACCAACGACCGAAGTTCACTGGTAGTGGTACCCCCCCCCCCCGTGTAAGACGAGGGTTAAAGGCTGACTCAAGATTTGAAATATATTTTTTTTTTTTTTGTATTGAATATAGAAAAAAACAGTCCACCTGCACTGCTCCATTTTAAAGTTTGAGGCACATACTGAATTTCATAACAAGTTGAGATTTTTCATATGAAGGACTGTCTGAACATAGCTCTTTCACAACGTGCAAACATTAGGTATATGCAAAAACAACGATTTGTTAGAAAATTGAGGGTGCCCTTCCTCTGGAAATCTCTGAGTCGGCCCTTTATTGAATGTGGAAGTATGCTAGGCTTATAGAATGGCGTGTGACATGTCCTGAATTTGCAACTTGGGATCTACAATGCTTGAATTTTTACACACACCAAATTCCAGAGTTATCTAAAGTGTGGAGGAAAATGCATGATCTAAGACTAATCCTTCATGCTCACTTTCTGGTAACAACACCAGCCGTATGTTGTCGTAATACCGTCCCGTATGCAAAATTATTTTCCTTCCGTAGTTAACTTGTAGCTATTCAAGCTATTTGTAATTGCATAAATTAAACTAGGAAAAATATTCGATATAATTTTCAAAAATATGGGGTCTTTGGGTGAATGTTTTGTTGGGGTTCCAACATGCCTTAAAAGGGGGTCTAAACACCTTACAAATACGTGCCCTTCCAAAATGGGAGCCCCCCACCCCGAGTTTTGGGATACATGTTGCGACTGCAATGCCGCTTGCAACTTTCCACTATGTGGGTGCAAGAAAAAACGGAATGAAATGTAAAGGGATTTGCCTCGCCAACGGGGGCCAGAACCAGCCTATCAATGCAGATATTTATGCTGAAGTATTCTTTGCATATAGTTGGAATAACAATACAGATCTGAGACAAAGGACAACATGACTGGTGTCAGGTTTCATCGTGTGTATATTGCTAAGTATGGGGAACAATATAACCAACTTCAAATATAGTTTTATATCACAAAATTTTTTACTTTCTGGCAAACTGCATATTGGAAGAATACAACTTGCGCGTTAACACTATACTACACGCAAGTTTGCTTAAGTAGAGTTCTATTAAAATATTAAGGTTTTACATTGAAAACTCAAGTAGAAAAAATTTTATGTGGCTTGTAAAATGACTCACACTGATGATTGGAATGTCATCTTCAAATATTATCCTTAAAATATTTGATTTGTGTCAAAACAGCGGCCATTTTGGCCGCCATCTTGGATTGAGAGGTTACCATAAAACAAAAAATTGAATCAGTAAGGCCCTTGCAATGCAACTGTAAAATTTATATAGTTAGGTGCATCAAAAAATTGTCATTAGCATTTTATATGGTTGTTGACCCACATTTTGTTCATGTGTTTAGAGAAATGAGCAAAAAGGCGTTTTTTTGAGATAAGACCCCATTCATTCTTAGACACGATAATTCAGTAACTGCTATGATCCTGTTGCTTTTCAACACAATGCATAGTAATATGAGGGCAAATTTCTGAGAAGTCTTGATCCAGTTATGAAGAACAATTTTGATATATGGGGGAGAACGTATTTTAGTCCGCATCATCTTTTTGAAAAGAATGGCAAAAATATGCATTTTTGGCCCCAAAACGTTGTGTAGATAACAATGAAACCCACCAAATTTGGTATATCATGTCGATAAGGTAAATATCTTCATATGACAAAAGACAAGCTGATTGAAGGCTCACATAGGACATTACATTCAAAATACTGTCGTTAGGCAAAAGGCAGCCATTTTGGCCGCCATCTTGGATTTCGAGGCGACCGCACAGAATTTTAATTAGCACCTTGACTATTGTGTATTATCATATAAACTACCAAAAAAATCAAGGTGTGTTAGTTGTAGGATCGGCAGGTAACTCAAAAACTAAGCATGATATTGGATTTGGCCCTTCGCTTAATAGATATATTTATTAGTAGTAGTAGTACTATTTGATGTGGTGATGTTTTTTTGGAAGGTAACGGGTGTTAATAAATGGTACTGGGGTTTTTAAAAGAAAAAAAAAATATATTAGAGAGGCGCCTTCCGCCAGTGTCTTTAAACGACTCTTGAAAACATACTTATTTACTGATGTTTAACCACAACCCTAAGTGACCAAGGGAGGGGGGATCCTACTGACCCCCAACATTTGTTTTCGCTCTGGCCGCTTTACGCGTGGGATTTGTTTCGCCGAAATTGAGGGTGTTGGAACAGGGAGGAAGGGGTAATAGGGATTCTTGGTTAATTAACAAAAAAAAAATTAAATATCGGCAAAAGACGTTATGGTTTAATTAGGGGGGTCCCACGGACCCCCCCCCCCCCCCGGCACTAACGGAAGTCATCTGAGAATATTGAAGAACCATGCCCGCCCTATAGATGCACGCTGAAGATATGTGACACTTATAATATAAAACAATATCACTAACAATTAAAATATAAAACTAATTCACCCTTTATGTGCTGAAAAACAAATTATTTCTTGAGGACGTTGCTAAACCGTTACTGTCTATGGAAAGTGACGTGTATTTTGCAACACCCAGAAAAATAGAAGATTGTCTAAAACTGCAAGTTTTCTGTTAAATATATATAACTTGGTTCTTCTAGAGTAGATATCAACATAAAATAAGTTTTCAAAAAGTTTGATGTAAGTTGGAGGCTTATTGGAATTCTCCGACTTTTTGTCCAATTTTCGCGTGTTGTGAAAAACAATGTTTTTCCCCTAATTTGCAGGCCAAATAATTACAGTGTCATTTTTATTGCTGATTTAGTGTTATCTTATGACACTTTACATGTGGTATAAATTTCATGCAAAATATTCGTCGGAAAGTGGTTTCCTTAGTGTGGGGTCCCATGGAAAACCAATTGGTATGAAGGGGATTTAAATTTTGTTAACTTTTCCTTGATTTGTTTAATTGTTTATCATTATTGTGCTGAATGTAATATGTTAGACATATTTTACGTTTTGTTGTAAGGCGCTGTGTTCTCTCTGAGTGCCATATAAATGCATTTTATTATTATTATTACTATTAGACTAATAGTGGATTAAGGGGAAATTATCTTTTGTTATTCAAGAAAGTTGGACATATTCGTGTCCCCTTAAGGAATCGTTTGTTTGCGCTTTATTCCGTGGAAGGATATGAATAGTAATTTATGCAAATTAGGTGGAATAACAAAGGCTACTAATTTAAATAACAAAAAGACCTCATTATAAACGAATTAATAATCCCCCTTATTCCACTCTTAGTATGATTATTATTATTATTATTATTATTATTATTATTATTATTATTATGATTGTTATTATTATTATTCATGAAATACCTTGTTACAAGCTCTGCGACAAGGAATTCCTCGGTGCTCTCCTGGCAAGTCAGTAGTGGAGAGGACTTAATGATCAAAACAAACAAAGAGAAGATATTTGTAATAGCAGTTTAAATATCTTGAGTCCCCTAGACCAAAAGAAAAGCACAGAAACAAACAACCAAACAAAAACAAGCCCTTTTTTAAATGCATATTATTGTAATCATCTGCTAAATACTGAAGAGTATTCCATTCCGTATTACCTGGAAATCCCCTGAGAACGGATGCGAGGCATGTGGTCAATGACAACACAATAACAGAAAACCGACTGATTGATTTGAGATGCGGTGTTTCTGACTGCTGTTACAATAAACGGACAAATAATTGATGTAATCAGGTCTACTCTTGCTGGTCATGTATTTGGAAGCGGAGGAGAGCATGCCCCGAAGGAAATATTGCAAGCAGAATTTGAAAAGACCGCCCAACAACATCATGGAAAGAGTAACAATAAAGGGACATAATGGCATGAACAAAAATTGACATAATGAAAAGGACCCTTACTGAAATCAGTTCCACGAAAACAATTTGGATGTTTACATTCTGTAAAAAACAATAAAACAAGAAGAGTTCGGGGGTGGCAGATTAACTACATGAGGGGTTTTGCGCCGCTGTCAATCAACTTCCGTTATCTTTGCCAAATTAATGTCATGTCCACATTGTGTCTGTTATTTACTTTATGTGTTTTAGTATTTTAGTATACTTCAGTATTTTAAGTCTAGTCTAATGAAAGTCACACTTTAATAGAAGGAAAATATATTTAAAAAACGTGTGTCCACATTGTGGTTGTTTTTCTTTTAAAACAAGATATTCTTTTTAAATATTTTTCGCATTTTAATTTTTCTTCAGTCTTTTTTTTTATTTTAATTTAAAAAACAAGAAAGTAGCACTTTATTTAAACAAGTTTTTCTTTAAACAAGATATTCCTTTTTTGTCTTTAATGACTTTAATTAAAAAAAGGAGAGTCACGCTTGATTTTAACAAGTGTTACTTTAAACAAGATATTCTTTCAAAATGTTTGTAACATTTTAATTTTACTTCAGGCTTTTGTTTTTTATTTAAAAAGGAAAATGAGGATATACCTTAATTTTTAACTTCTGAATATTAAAAAAACATTGGCATGCATCGTTATCTTTAATTCACTTTCGTTTTTCACTTAGTTCCAACCAGGATCCCAATCGGCGGGGCGGTATCGCGTTAATTGCCTGGACCAACCGGTCTACTGGACCTGTTGATAACAATGGGAACAATAGGAACAATAGAGGTGTTAATTGCCGGGACCAACCGGCTTCGGGACCATGCGGGCTAAAACCTGTGGAACAAGGATGCTGACATTACTGCCAGCATTTACCAAACTTGAAAAGCATGCAGTCATCAGCTCACAGACCATTGCTATTGTATATGTGCTAATCCCGGCTAATCCATCTTTCACTTGCCAGATCAATATCTTACTACAAGCCTAAAGTTCAATGCCTGAATCCTGGTCTGAATGCTTTTGAATTGTGTCCCAAAACATGCTTAGGTACACTGTAAATTCTGTCAGGGATGTGAACACCTTGCGTTTCTGTTCCAGAAATTGCCACAAAGTGCCACCCCATGAACTCTTCCTGTTTTTTTTTAATGTTTTTACATAATGTAAACATCAAAATTGTTTTCAAACTCGTGGAAGTGATTTCAGTAAGGGTCCTTTTCATTATGTCATTTTTTTCATGGCATTGTGTCCCTTTAAGAAAATTATCTCAAATTGTAAACATTTCCAAATGAGCTCAAATGGATTGAAATAAAAGTAGTTGGCACTCTCTTTTGTATTTGGTTATCGAGATAAATGACACTTAATGTCAATGCCAATGACCTCTATTGATCGCTGAATCTTAGAAATTAGTTAGACAGTGCAAGATGTTTATGTGGCAGTCTTTGAGGAAAAGATGAATGATTTGAACCTATTTTTTTAAACGGTAGCAATATTAAAAATTTAACCTTTGGTGATGATCTATAAGTTGAAATTTGACGATTTTTGTCTCCGTAACCATACGTTGAAGGTAGAGCAAACTATACATTTTTAATTCTTGTTACAAGACGAACACTCTGTTGCCTTTTAACAGCAATCCAAGCATTTCTCATTTTTGACCCCCTGTATTATGTTCATTATAATTATTAACCTTCATAGAAGACAATTCTACTGAGCAATGAAACTCTGCTCTCCACGGTCACGGAATTGCTCCAGATGACCCAACTACAAAAAGGAAATTTTGAGAGCGATACGGTTTTGAAAATACTTCAGTTGTTTTATTGAAAAAGACTAAAAATTGGCGGCCATCCTGAAAATTAAGTGTTATAATGCGAAAATTTTATAAGCAATTTCGATGCATTTTTTTTTTTGTTTTCATCACCAACTTGTTAAATTCCCCTTAAAGTGAATCTTGAACTGTTATGTACTTATTGTACTGAACTATAACTCAAACTATACCTTTTTTTAAACCTTAGGAGAGCCCAATAAATCATCTTTTAAATCGATTCGAACGATGCTAATTTTTATCCTTGTACAAACGCTGTCCCCTTATTTTAACATGTTCCACTAGGTTGATTTTGGTAAATTTTTAAAGGTTTGGACAATTTACAGTATATTAACACCACAATTGGTTCTTTTGCAATTTGTTTTGGTCAAATCATAAAACTACTGGACTATAAACCCAACCCAATAACCAACAAAGAAAATGAAACAGAGATGCCGCTGCTACTGGAAAGACACTCTTAATGGCATGTTCGTTTATCCGTAGGTGTGTGTTTTTTCCGAAGGTTCATTTGTCCGAAGGTTCTCTGATCCGAACATGAAATAAGGTTTGTTGATCCGAAAATGAAATAAGGTTCTTTGATACAAAAATGGATTAAGCTACACGAATTTTATTTAATTTTCGGATGAACGATCCTTATTCCTTTTTCGGATAAACGAACCTTCGGATTACGCAATTTCGGATTAATAAACCTTCGGATAAACGGACATTTGAAAAGCGACCCCTCGGATAAACGAGCCTTTGGATAAATGCGTAGAACCTGTCCCTAAAACGGGCACCCTAGGTACAACTTTTGTTAAACAGGTGTCTTTAAAATGCTATTGTGTTGGGTATACTAAGATGTCCGCCGTTTGCATCACTCATCTAATACACAGTTACTGGTGTGTAACCAAACTATTTATTGTAAAAATGGAGAGAGAGAGAGAGACAGACTTATGTTACTACCATATTCAAATATTAATTAGAATAAATGAATGTGTCTTTAACCAGTTATACGATGATAATTATGTAATTTGATCCAGAGTAACTCAGAAATCACTTCCCTGCTGCACAAATGAATTGGAAAATACATGGTTTGTATATGTTCTAATGTGATTAACACGTACCGAGTCGTCAAAAAAGTTTACACTTTTTTTAGACATATCAAAATCGTTGGAGGGTATTTATTAACTATAATATCTTGTTGGAACTGGTAAAAACGGCGTTGAAAACAAAGCTGAGATGTCCAAATGGCCGCTATTTAGAGAAAAAAGTAAACAATCACTTTGCACATGTCTATGGCACTCCAGTCTGTTGGCGATCCCGAATTACATCCAAGATGATACAAACACGGGTCTTTGGTATTTAATAATAACCACAAAGGTAAGAATTAAGGCATCTCAAATTATTTCAAGTTTCTCTTATAAATTTAAAAATAAAACGGCTGCAATATTTTTTTTTCTTTACGATCTTGTCCTAAACCATGCTAACATTGAAAATGTACAAGCGGAGTCTTGATCAGTCTTGGCAAGAAAAACATGCAAGTATCTTTCAATTTACCCCCCCCCCCATTTCAAGTTCAGTTTTTCGTTAATTTAAACGGTAAACACTTCACAAAAAAGGTAGTCAATAGTTTGTTAAATGAGTAGGCCTACAGTTCACGCAATGGTATTGATGACTGTTAACCATTATGATTGCTCCATAGACTTACGTGTGTGCAAAGTGGGTTTTGACCATTTTTCTCTACATGACCACCATTTTGTTATTTGTGCTTTGTTTTCAACACCGTTTTCACCAGGTTCTAACAAGATCTTTTAGTTAATAAATATCTTCAAAACGTGTGATATATCCACCCACTTTTGAGACATTTCAAGACATAAAAGTGAATTCAGACGATCAATAGACACTCGGAGAAGACGGACGGTCTCTGCGCTCGCTCGCAATTTAATCTTTTTAACCTGATTTTGTTTTGCCATCCACTTTTAATGCACCCTTATTTGGATTCGTCGTGATTTCGTGCTTACACTGGACTAAATTTTGGATGTTTATCGGACATTTTGGTGGTTTTTAACTGTTTTAAACTAGCGATTTTTAACTGTGTGTGTATTGCCCATTGGGACGGCCATTTTGTTTATATTGATTAATGCAACTCACCGTATTCATCTTCGCCATTTTGGAAGCCATTATCCTTGCCCACGCTGTATTTACTGCATATTCTATCTGCTTGGAGCATCCATCTAAACCACCTGTGAAGTAAGCTTTGTGTGCCACCATGTATCTCGATGCACGGAAGGTGTTATTTGCGAGCTTTTTATGTATGCTTGCAGGGAGACGTCAAGAGAAGGTAGGACAACTTTTGTCTTTCCAATTTATTGAGCCCGAGTATTGGTATCCGTTCGGCGACTACATTATTTTCATGAACATTTCTGATCAATATACTAGCAATTATTTATCCCCTTATGATGAAATTTTCAAGAACAGTCACCTGCTTTTAACGCCAGTTAACGAGAATAAGATTAATGCCATATCCTGGATTGCTGCCACGGAAAGTGTTAATCGTCTTTTGTTACGGAATAGGGTTTTATTTGACAAAACATTTATGATGCTTAGCTCCCATTCTGCCAGAAGTATCACTGCCATTAAACTTATGCTGATCATCATGGGTGGTGATGTTCAGATCCAATCTGGCCCCAGGTTGGCAGCCCCGTCCACTTTTCCCTGTACAATGTGTGGACTGGAAGTTGGTGATAATGATAAAGCTCTGGAATGTGACAAATACCAGAATTGGTCGCATATTGAATGCTGCAGTATTTCCAGTGCTGAATACTCTGACTACCAGTTGGAGTCATCCACCTGGTTTTTCCCCCTGTGTTAATTTTTGAACTACAGTGACACAATTTTTAACTCAAATGTCGGTGATGAAAATTTGTTCGAGCCTCTGCATGATATTGAGTTGTCGTCCTGTCCTGATGATGACATTCAGTCACCTAGTAACTTGCGGTCATCAAGCCCTGTTAGAAGCTCTGCTCACAATTTGTCTAGTAGCACCAGGACCCCGAAACCCACTACCAAAACATTGATATTTGACAGCAAAAAACGTAAGCCAAAAGATCATAGTCTTCGTTTGCTTAGTTTTAATGCTAGGAGTCTACGTGGTAAGGTTCCTCAATTCCATGCATTGCTTGAAGAACATAAACCTGATGTTATCTGCATAAATTTTTTTTTTTTTTTTTTAGACTCATATTGATAGTACTATACCCACTATGGTTGTTTCTGATAAAACTACAATGTTTATAGGAAGGATCGTACACTGAATGGCGGAGGGGTAGCGATTGCAGTACGTAATATGTATGCCAGCCTTTTATGCCTTGAGTTTGACTCAGACACAGAGATCGTCTGGGTCCAGATTCTCCTTCAAACAGGAAAGACCCTGCAAATTGGCTGTTACTATCGCGCTGATAACAAAGTCTGCGAGTGGAATCTCCTGGATTCGTCGCTTGAAAAGCTCCCGTGGAATTCAAGTACTGATACTATGCACCATATTATCTTAACCGGTCACTTCAATGCTAAAACAATTAATTGGAAGGATGGTATTCAAACTGCCTCATCTAACGAATCTCATCTTTTGGACTTGGCAAACAAGTGTTTTTGTCGCGACTTCAAACAGAACCCACTCGTATAACAGAGAACACCGCTAGTGTTTTGGATCTGTTATTCACTTCGATTCCCAACAGTATTGAAAACGTAGAGGTGGTTCCTGGAATGAGCGACCATGAAGCGGTTAGCTGTATATTTAGATCTAATCCTAAACGTATGCCACAGCCTCCTCGAAAAGTTTACCTCTACTCTAAAGCTGATTTTGATGGTGTTAAGTCAGATATGAAGACCTTCCGTGACAACTTTACTGATGCTCACACTGAGAGATCTACTGAAGCTAACTGGGATGCATTTAAATCAGAACTTCACAAATCTAGAGATGCTCACATTCCTTCAAGGATGTCTAAATCCTGTCCTAAAGCTCCTTGGTTTAACTACAAAATTAAAAAAAAAAAATCATCAGATCCCAAAATAGACTTCATACAAAAGCTAAAAGATCTGCCAGCCCTGAAGCCTGAGAGAAGTTTCGTACAGCCAGGAAGCTTGTGAAGCGCGAGGTTAGAAGTGCACACCAGAACTATGTAAAAAAGGTTGTGGACAATCTTGATGAGGACCCAGAGGTTTCTGGAAGTATATCAAAGGTAAAAGACTCGATAATCAAGGTGTCCCAATAATGGCACCAACTATGTTGCTGATAAGGATAAAGCAGGGGGGGGTCGGAACGATCTTTTAGATTTGGGCATTGGGATTTCCAAGGGATTCCCAAACGGTCATTTAGAATTCTTACGGGTATTTTCTACGGCAGCCTCGGTACCCGTGAATTGCAAAATCACCTTTAAACCATCGTTCAATACATCTAGTAATATAATGATAATTTAGGAAAAATTATTGAATTCAAATCCGTCGGGGTTAGGGTTAACCCCGCTGCCAAAATAGTTGTAATTTCAATAACGGTCATTGAGATTTGAATATTCGTGCCCAGCTGGCCTGAGGGTCAAGTATTGTGTGTGGACCGTTCGATATGCGTAAGAGCGCCCTCCTACGGTTAAGTCTTTGAATAAGACTAGCCACTGGGGTTACGCTTGAAAGTGATTGCCGTTTCCGTTGCTGTTAGGTTGGAAAATGTCCTACCCCCCTGGGTAAAAAAGCTCAAGCTCTGGCTGACCAGTTTAAATAGGTCTTCACTATGGAACATCTTGACCAAATTCCTTTCAAGGTATCTGGATTGCCTGTTGTTGAAGACATCATTGTAACACCAGAGGGGGTAATGAAACTGCTTAAAGAACTGGACGTCAATAAAGCCTGCGCACCAGATGACATAAGTCCCAAGATATTGAAAGAAGCTGCTGAGGACATGCTGTTCTAGCCCAAATTTTTCAACAGTCTCTGGATTCTGGAGATCTTCCTGAAGATTGGCTCCTTGCTAATATTTCTGCTCTCTACAAGAAAGGAGACAAATCTGCTCCCTCAAATTACAGGCCAGTGTCATTAACATCCATATCATGTAAGCTCTTAGAGCATATAGTTCATTCCCACATCAGTAGACACTTGGAAAAGCATAACATCTTGACTCCAAGACAGCATGGATTCAGGAAACACCACTCCTGTGTTACTCAACTTGTCTTATCAGCAGACGACTGGGCTAAGGCTGTCGACGCCGGAAAGCAGGTGGACATCGCTATATTCGACTTCTCAAAGGCGTTCGACACCGTGCCGCATGAACGTCTGAAGGCTAAACTTCACATGTATGGTATACGTGGAAAGCTGTTGACATGGATAACCAACTTCCTCACCAAGCGTAAACAGAGAGTGGTGACTAATGGATCCAGCTCTGAGTGGGATACTGTTGACTCCGGAGTACCCCGGGGACAGTCTTAGGACCTCTGCTATTTTTGCTTTATAAAAATGGACTAGCTGATAACCTCCAATCCGAAATACGTCTTTTTGCAGACGACTGCATCCTGTATAGAACAGTTAATTCCAATTCTGACTGTGATCATCTTCAGGATGACATCAACAGACTTCATGAATGGGGCATTATTTGGCAGATGGAATTCAACGTCAAAAAGTGTTATGTTATGAATATGGGTAATAAGAAGCAAATGTCCCTTCATAACTACAAGCTTAACAATCATCCGTTGGCTACAGTGGAACATCACCAGTATCTTGGAGTGTTTTTTTTCTCACAAATTTAAATGGGACTATCAGTATGATCATATGGTGAAGAAGGCCAACCAAATTCTTGGCATGCTGAGACGAAACCTTAGAAAGTGCTCCAGAGCAGCAAAGACAACAGCTTATCTGGCATTAGTTCGCCCGCACCTGAGCATGCGTCAGCAGTCTGCGACCCTTATGAAGCTAAATATATCAACAAGCTTGAGATGGTGCAGAGGCGTGCTGCACGATTCGTTTTCAGCAATTATAACAGAGAAGCCAGTGTGTCTTCCATGTTAAATGACCTGGGTTGGGATTCCTTGCAACAACGCCGCGAAGCATCGCGTCTCATCCTGATGAAACATATCATCATGGGTGAATCAGCCATACCCAAGTCCACTGTTAAACCAGCCCCTACTAGATCAAGGCGTCATGGTCACAGTCTTCAGCTTGCGCAGCCATTCTGCCGAACTGATGCCCACAAGTACTCTTTTGTTCCCAGAACTTGTAAGGATTGGAATAGTTTGCCAGATAGCATCATCTCAATCAATTCAATGAACTCATTTAAAACCCAGCTAACTAACTTTATTAGGCAACGCGACAATTTAGCAGCAATTTAAGTGGCCATTCCGTCTTCTCCCGTGTCTTTTACATGGATTTGTTCTTGAGTCCGTCGCCACGTACCAATCCAGATCCAGATCCAGTAAGACTTTTTTTGGACCACTCTGTATAGCTCAACATATATGCTAATCTCGCTTATTAAACGATAATAGGGACAGGCATCTTATTGATCTACATTTTACACCCAACAGAGCGTAAGTTACCTAAAATAATAAGATCCTGTGTATTACTGGAATCAACACTGAATTAATAAAGGATGGGTGGAATGTATGCCCAGCTCGTATGTTAGCTGGGTAAGGTTTCGAAATAGAATATTCTTGACGATTAAAATATAGGGCATCAAAATACCTCTTCGCAAATGAGTGTAAGAAAAGAAATACATTATCAGGTCACTTCTCCCAGAAGTATTACAGTGGGTTTTTTTTAAGTTAATTTGTTTTCTTGGGGAAAAGACAATCATGTTGGTGGCAATTTCTTAAGTATCGGCTGCGGAGATCTTCTATTTACTTTTGGCACTGGCTGAGCTTGCCAAAGGCGAGTAAGCGCAAAATGCCTTCTTAAATTCCAAAGAGGTATTCGACCTCTAAAACAGGAGGACCTATGAGGTTGAATAGATCAGACATTGTTAATGTTTGATGTTGAAAAGGACAAAAAAGTATTGTAGTATATTGTCATATTTCGCTTGTTGGCGAAATCGTTGTAGAAAACGCCATTACACGAAATAAGGAAACACTAAGGCCCCTCACCCAACTTTATCAAAACCATAATGGCATCTGTACGGCCTATCGGCACTTTAAACGAAGTATACACATCGTTTGGTTTTTATATCGTTTACATAATGAAAAGAACGCGATTTATTGCAAGAACGATAAGTATACACGTTTGCTCAGGATAAAAACACTTTTAAAATGCCAAAACCAATCATTCACTATGAAACATGGATCTGAAATGTCATTTGTGTTGCAGCTCTTACAATGACTTTGACTATGACTGGCGAAAGTAATCATCTTCTATTGAAGTTGTTCCCACAGAAGGTGAGGTTAACATGATTATTTAAGGCAGCCCAAGGGATGACATACCCAATGCATTATTAGCTTATATATAAGGTGCAACAGTTACATGTACATGTACGCAACAGTTACATGTACATGTACGCGCTATTGTTTGGTGACATTGCTGTGGTGCAAATTCGGCAAAAAAGTGTCAGTTTCCAACGAGAATTAAAATTAACACTTCTTTTAGCTTTAAGATTTGTGTAGTCCCCGAAAGAGTTCAGGAGAGTGCATTTAAAACTACATTTCACAACAATATTACACTTTAAATTATACCCGAATAAATATTTTACCACCATTCATCTAAGAATGAGAAGTAACGCCAACGGTTCGAACTAAAAAAAAATATGGCGAAGGCAAGACCCGGTCTGTGAATATTATTTCAGTAATGCGTGTTGAAATTTGAAAGCAAGTACTAATACATCGTGGCTTAAAAATACATTCGTTTTTTTATCAGCAGATGAAAGCAACCTATCTAAGCTTTACAGGTTGTTAGGCATTTTCTTTTTCACTGGTCATGATTAAATAAAACTCAGATAAGGGGATACTGTCTGCTACGGAGAATAGCAATTTTAATATTTATAAGAATAATTCACAAGGAAAGGATATAGATATAAAGCTCTATACGATGTTAAGCAGTTGATATACATTAGTTTAGATAAAATGCCTATCTTACAAGCGACTCCTTAATCCAATTTATTGAAGTGGAGAAAAGTGAGAATCCCTCAGAAGTATGTTTACATTCAACTCTATATTTATCTCGGGTAGGACATGTATTTCAAACTGCAATCGACAATTAAATGAACCCGCAGAAATACACTAAGCGCGCATTTAGCTCTTGTGTACCACCACCCCGAGAATGTACTATGCACTTGTTTTCTTTACCTAAACAGGTACTTGTCGGGGACACTAAAATACGGCTATTAAAACGAAGAGGAGGCAATGAAATTAGGGCTAAAATGGAATGTGGCTTGTTGAATGTGAAAGGATTGTATTGTAAGGGTATTTAACATGTAATACTTAAGTGCATAAGATCCTTTGAATTGTGCATGAGGTCCACTTGAGCCCACATCCATTCATCCATAGGATTTTTTGTTCGTGAACCTTGGCACACTTATGCAAAGACAGTACTAATACTGAAAGATTTTTTTTTTAATTATGATCTGTTTGGAAATTGGAGTTAATTATTATTTTCATGCGCGCTAAAAGGGACCATTTTGTTTTTGTTTGCTTGTTTGTTTGTTTGTTTTTGTTTTTTGTTTTTTGTTTTTGTTTTTGTTTTTTTCACGCACATTGTACACTCAAATTTAAATAATTGTTCTTGGGTTAAGAATAGACCATATGACCAATGTACAACCATTTCGCTACAGAACTAGACTTTTTTTAGGTTATTTGCATATCAGCATGTAATTGGTTAATGAAATATTTTTGATTACCATTATAATTTTCTCGGAAACGAATTGTAGGGTTTAGAGCTCTTCTTTTATGAAAAACTGCGCAAGTAAAAGTTGGGCTTGGCCGATTTTAATTATTTTGGTATGAAAAGAAACGCATTTAAAAGTCAGACAATTGCAAAATATTTTGGCGCAAAAATCCCACGCGTAAAGCGGCTAGCGCGAAAACAAATTTTGGGGGGTCCCTAGGAACCCCCCCCCCTTGGTCACTTAAGTGTTAACAAAAAAAATGCCAAAACATATTGATATATTTTTTCAGGGCAAAGCAGGCGAGCCTCACTTGTTCGATTCGTTCTTTTCATCAGATTCAATCATTAGTACATGGGGACATTTAATTGGTGTTTGATTTAGTTTTTTGGTGCACATTAACATTGGCGATGTTACACACGTAACCACCAATATCACACACGTAACCGTACTTAGTGGTATAAATTTGTTAATTATCAAGTAAAGTTTGCTCGTTACTTTTAATTACCAACATTGTTGCAATGACAAAATACCATTTTCTTTCTGAAATACCTATAGGAATGTGAGTACTTATAATCACAGAATTTTGCAACTGATTTTTAATTGTAAAAACCCCTTTTTTGTCTGATGTCACAAACGTGACCGAACTTTATTTGCCCCTCATGACACAATGATCAATTTGGCGAAAGTGGGAACATTATTTTTGGTTAGGGTTGGACTAAAGGTTATTCATTATACCAAAAGTATTAACAGATTGGTTATGTTGGCAAAACAGCATTGGGTTGAAAATCAAAATTTACCTTCTTGGTCACAAACGTGACCGAAGAATGGCCCATTTGAGCTCTATAGCACATAATAGGTTTGAAAATAAAGGCCGTAACAGGTTATAAAAAACCGTTTCGAGAAAATTTTGAAACTTTCTTTTACAAAATAAAAATGTAGTTAATGAATTTTAGGAAGCATAATTTTTGATATGACATATGATATTGTATAGCTTTTTATTGAATTTCTAAAGCAAAAATGTTAAATATAGCAGGTTGAAAAAGAATAAACTACATAAGAAATTAATAGAGTACAACAATTAAGATAATTTTGTATCATTTTTAAAATAATTTCTGCTAATTATAATCAAAACAGTCTCAAAACACAGTACACAGTACATACAGGGTGATGACATTATATCTAACATAATCAACGGACAGCCTATTTATTTATCTTTAATTTGCTGTAAAGATAATTCCAATCGGTTAAGTATAGGCCGAGCTACAGTCCTTTGAATCAAGTAGTCAGTTTTCCCCCATCTTCGGATTCCCATTTGAATCCACGGCGGCCAACTAAGAAAATGACTCCCCAAAATGATGACAAGGGTATGTCTATTTTTATGTCAAATAGAGTAGCATCTTAAAGGTGTAAAAGCAAGTAATAATGGTGATTTTATCTGAAACACGTTTTTTTTAAACACTTAAGGGGGGGTTCCTAGGGACCCCCCAAAATTTGTTTTCGCGCTGGCCACTTTACGCGTGGGATTTTTGCGCCGAATTTTTTTGTAATTGTCTGACTTGTAAATGCTCTTCTTTTCATACTAAAATAATTAAAATCGGCCAAGCCATTAATGAGATAATTAGTGGGGTCCCATGGAACCCCCCCCCCCTTGGGCACTAACGGAAGTCATTTGAGAATAATTTGTAAAAATAAGAATAAGAAACCGAGAACCAAAGCAATTTTTTTTTGCTGATATAAGTTCACACATACATGTAAGTAAACAATTATTAGTAACATTAAAATAATTAACCCTTTATGTGCTGAAAACAAACAATTTCATCATGTACGTTGCCAAACCGTTACTGTACAAACTCTATGGGAAAATGACGTGTATTTTGCAACGCCGGGAAAAAATACATGATTCCCTAAAACTGCTGGTTTTGTGTTAAATATAAGTAATTTGGGTCTTCTAGAATAGATATCAACATAAAATAAGTTTTCAAAATGCTCATTTGAATTTTCCGTCTTTTTGCCCAATTTTCGCGTGTTTTGAAAACAATGTTTTGCCCCTAATTTGCACCCAAAATAACAAATCTCATTTTTATTGCTGATTTGGGGTTGTCTTATGATCCTTCACATGTGGTATAAATTTCGTGCAAAAATTCCCTCGGGAAAGTGGTTTCCTTAGGGGGGTCCCATGGAACCCCCCCCCCCCTTGGGCACCAACGGGAGTGAAAGCCCCTTGATCACTTAAGTGTTAAAGATGTGTCATATTTTGGTCTACAAATATAGTCAAAACTTTGCCCCTCAAAATGTTGTCACCGATGTATGTTCCTCTATATGGTATGATCAATTCAACTCCTCCAGAAACCGATACAAGTAGTTACTTAATTTTTCAAATGATTGTTATGTGAAGAGGACGTAGAAACGTTAAGAGGGCATCGGTGGTAAATTGTGACTAAATTTTGTGTGGTTAAATAGCGCCACTTGTATTCTGCAGTCAATAGGTAGCCTTCGCTGATTGCCGTGAATCCATGGACAGAGCTCAAAGCCGTTTACTTGAGTCAACGACTGTAGCCCGGTCCAGCAAATTAAAGATAATGAACCACATTATGTTAAATATATGTTACTTAAAAAAAATAAAAAAGCGGACACAATCAGGGTCATTTTTGTTGTTGTTTTATTCACCCTGTATAATTAATTTTTAAAGATATGCCTTAAATAGCACCTGGTGGGATATTTTAGATGTATTTGAGTAGAAAACTACTGGACAGCCTAATATTAGTTTGTGTGTTTTAAATCAAATTTGATCTAAAATCGGAACGGAACGTCGGATTTTCATCAAATAAAAGCAAAATACAGCTGAGAGAATGCACATTTTATTCATTGATAAATTTGAAGACCGTTACCTTAATTTCAATACAATTATCACCTTAATCCTTTAACATGCGATATTTTTGAAAGCTTTACATTAGTGCAACAATCAGAATGTTAACATTTTAGGGACATCCGTTATGTGAAATCTCTTGTTGCACCTTTAACACTTAAGTATGTAGGGGGGGGGTCCATGTGGATCCAACATTTTATTTTTCGCGCGCCATTTTTAACGGTAAATTATTTTGCCCACAATTTTATGTAATTGTCTAAATATCAGTTGTGTATATTTTGGAGGAAAGAAAAATCAAATCGGCCATAGGGTTATTATGCTAATTAGCATAATTGAGCGTTTTGGTGGCGCTATTCAAAATATGTTTTGCCCTTAAATCGTACTGGAGTACCGTTTTAAAGACACTATCAGTGATTTGCTAAATCAGCAAATCGAAAAAATCATCAAAAATCAGATTTTAGCATGTACGTAACAAGTGCAGGTATCCTAACATACCCTGCAAATGATAAGACCAGAAGCAACCTAATAAGGACAGAATCAGAGATTTTAGTCATTACTGTCCGAACGGACACTTACTACAACACGTAATTGAATGGAGAATCGTATCTTGGAACACTGTCGTTTTCTTCCTTTTCTGTTAATTCTACAGCTGTAAAAGGTAACTTATGAGAATTCTACACACTTATCCTTCACTTTGAAGCTATTCCTGCAAATTTCAAATATTTTTCAAATCACTGATAGTGTCTTTAACATTTTTATTTCACCAATGTAAATGTATTTATGTTCTCCTATTATGAGTCAATTTTTTTTATGGAAAAAGTCCTTCGGGGTAAATGGTTTTTTTTTTTGTCCGCCATGTGGAGAGAGCATAAGTTACATGCACGGGAAGGGCACCCAGAAAAAAAGATCAAAGGGTACCATTTTGCAACGTCCGCACGTTGGTGCATAAAGTTGGGGTGCGTAGCGAAAGGGGAAATGACGCACGAAAACCCATCCCGGATAAACGTAGACCTACCACCTGCTTTGTGAATCTGTGATCTCTCTGAATGGAATAAGTCAACTGCAAACATATGGAAATTAGTGGGCTCTGCTTTTATATAGTTTTCACGGAACTTCCTATAAAGCGTACTACACGTTGTAAGTATAAGTTAAATATCAGGAACTGGGATAAAACTTCCTATCTGAACGAATAGTAAAAGCTGAAGAAGAAGGGGGAGAAGGAGAAGAGGAGAAAGAAGAAGAAAAAGAAAAAGAAAAGAAGGAGGAAGAGAAAAACGTTTCTATGAACCTTTCGGTTTGCTCTTGATTTATATTGAGTGTGTGCTACATAAAACGTCTTGATAGTACAGTGCGCGTGGCAGAAAGATGGTTTCAAAGTAGGCTTTCTGCCTTCAAGGTGTTTGTTAATAACACATTTAATCAGCCTGTTTATGTACTAATCCTACCATTAAAACTAGAAAACTTATAGAAGAACTTAAATCTTTACAATCATAAATTTGATTAAGACACACTTTAATGTTATCCTACATCAGTTTGAGGCTATTATTTTGAAAATCCTCATTCATTTCCTCTCATGGGTTTGACTCTGTGTAACTTAGTGTTTTTGCTGCACATACCAGTTGCTCTATATATGCCATTTTTTAACTGCCAATTTCAAAAATTCACAGGCGAAATCCTGCATTGTTTAGGGAAGGGAAAATTGTTTCCTAGACCTACCAAGAAAAAAATAAACGCTACCTCACTTTTATGCGGTTATCCTCAGATTGTCCTATAGGGACGTTAACTATATCCCTAACGTCCCTTAAACAGAATTTAAATGACAGGAGGGAGATTTTTTTTGTAAGTAAGATATGAATTTCTATCAAATTGCACTGGATCGGTTGTAGACCACCTACCGAGAAACGTCTCGAAGGTGTATTGAACAAACAACTACAAAAACCAACGCAAAACATTACGTAATTATATCAAAGTTATTTGGTTTTCAGAATAGTGTTGTTTCACTAGAGTCAAATAGTGTGAAAAACGTTTGATTGATTGTAAGTTCCCTTAATATGTCGGGGTTAAAGGATCAGCTAATGATTGCACTCCAAACTGCAAAAACTCCGTGTTGAATATGCAACACCAGGTCGGTGTTGTTAAGCTTGGCAGTGTAATTCTGGTGTTAAAGTTTAGGATTTAAACCCCTACCGCTTGTGTTACTGCCAAATTTTGGTTATGCATTTGGGGGTCGCTTATGTAATGGAAGTAAGCAGCTAATATGGAAACAAACAATTAGAAACAAGCAAACATTTTTCTACTAAACATGTTAGACTGTTTACAGCGATTTCAGTTAACACCAACATTTGGTGGTAATTAACACCAGAGAAGTGTGGTCCTCCGGGACACCAGGGAGGGGTGTTAACTTATACACCAGTGATGTCAATTTAACACCATGAGGGTGTTCTTATTAAGGCGTACGTGCGGATATTCCACATGGTAAGTGCCTTCCACAAGCCAATTCCCACTATCATGTATTGGAAATGTTAGCGTTCGCCGGTTCATGTTTTGCTTACTACTGATGTTGAGTTCCACTAACTGTAGTGGAATCGCGACTTATCGGTTTGGGTACGAAGGCCATAATTAACTTCTTTGTTGTCGCGACGTGGGATGCAGACAACTCAAGCACTTAATAACAAATACCGCAAATCGATTTACGACCCTCCCGGTGGACAGACACTCAAGTTTGCCCAATGAATTGAAATCGAAACCGCTGCGTAATGGAAAGACTCATTCAAGTCGGCTTGTTATGCTTTAAAAATCAGTTAAAGCATAACAGTTAACAGCAATGTGTGTAAACATGTTAGGGCCTGGTAGCTTGAAATAAGTCAGCCTGACTGTTACACACTGGGCAATTGTATCTGTTAGAAGTTTAATACTATGGGCCAAACGATCGCAGGAATGATTCGAAGGCAAAAAAAGAAGTGACGTAGGGTGTTTAACCGGTCTATACTTTGAGAATACTAGATTGTAAAACCATGAGTTATGGTTAAAACGTTTGATTTCTATATCAAAATTTAATAAGAAAATGATTGGGATGAAATGATTGAAGAATATTGACAAGGGATTCAATACGTGAATGAGAGACACAACGAGAGAAAGCAGTGAGCAAATTAATTAGAAATATCTATGACCACCATATCGCAAATTATAGTTTCCATTCTTTACAGGTATTTTACAAAATTTGATGTTCATGGCCGCGATGTTAATAAATTGTTATTAAAGTATATACGATCGTCAGCACGGTATTTATGTGTTTTGCGTTTTCATAACTTCATTGACTCGTAGAGACCACAAAAAAACGTGAAAGACATCTTATGGCAAATTTTAATAGCAAACAAATCATTACAAAAATGTTTATTTCCACCCAATTGAATTGACTTACATATACTGTAACAATTTGTGTTATAAATCATATACTTCTTTACCCAGTATCCTATTTATGCACTGTGCCCATTTATGTCATGTGAACTAATTGTACGGGAGAATTTAGCTAAATGTTGGCCATTTTCAACTCTACATATGACCATCTTGCACTTCTGTAATCATGGTTTAAAATATTGCTGTTTAAAAAAGCGTGTTGGTTTATAAATCATGTTCACATCGTTTCGTTGTTTAGATAGGATGAGTTTAAAGTAGATTTGTAAACAGAAGTCGCAATCATTAACAACTTCGTCCATCTGTGTGGTAAGTTTGATGCTTGTTGGAAAACACTCAATTTAAACAACGTACTTACAATTACTAACAATCTGATGCTTTGAAACTTTTAGAAACAACTTGCTTATTACAAGTTGTTTAATTTTTATACACGTGTTTAATTTTTAAACGGTGAATGATCACGGGGTAGGGTAAACAGCGGTTGTTTAATTTTAAACAACCTTGCTTCAATGTTCTAATTTAGGGCATCGTGTTGCACGATAGGGTAAAAAGCGTAAAATCTTCATGCGCATGTAAAACGCTTGTAATTTAAACCGATTAGATTTTCCTTTCCTTGGGGTTTGTTTAAACATGGAAGACACTGGGAAACCAAGCCCTGTCGTTCAAAACGGGAGTTATATCACCTAATATTATATGTTTGCTTTAGGCGAACTTTTTAAAAATCCCTAAAAATTGCGTTGTTAATAAATAATTATAATTTTGCAAATACGTACGTGTCGCAATGTGTGCCTTGCAACTCAATGAATAAACATTTGAATCAATTAATAAAAACATTTTAGGAAACAAAAAGTAATCCAGGTATGAAAAATTTTGGTTTGGAGCCATTCACTCCTGTATATATATCTTTATATGATGTGATGATGATGGTGATGATAGTGCAAAATAGAAAGTATCATTTACTTATATACCTTTCGAAAACCTACTTATTTTAATAGGAAGAATGTGTGATACACATTCTGGGGAAGAAGAGTAGGCTATACGTCATATTCGCAATATAAATATGGAGGCAAAAGGTAAATGAAATGACAAATGGTAATTTAAACACAAACAATTTTCTTTTAAGATTTGTTCCGTATATCAGATAGAGTTTATGCTCCTTGTGGGCTCACACAACCAATTTCGCCCCCCAACACACTACACCACACAACGATCATATGGTTTTTTTTACAAAGATAGTAGGCCGATCACCGGCCATTTCACCTCCGGCCTTATCTTCTAATAATGTTCAAATGGAATACCATTCACGCAGGCTCTACTCACTTACGACCGCTAAGCACCTCTATGCTTTTTTTTTTCTTTATTGTGTTAGATGGTTGAGACACGCGAACTCAGAGCCCAGATTGTGTACTAGGTACACAGGGAAAGAAGCTCAAACTATTACAGATACCAAGAATTGGTTAGCCACCTGTGTGTTGGGATGGGTTCTAGTTGTGTATTAGGTTTATTCGCGACAATAGGCAAACAGTGAGTAAGTATCCTCCCTGAAAAATTTACGGCGAAAATTGGCATTGTTGTTACGCGCTTATCGGTGGAGATATGTCGGTTATTCGTATGCTTGTGTGTGGTTGCATTTGTAAACCGAGCCCCGCATTGGGTCGCATTGGTGTCATTGTGCGTTAAATCCTGACACATGACTAAGTTTTTAGAAAGAAGAAAATAACAACGTAAGCGTTAACAATCTGTAAGCAAATATGTTATTGCCCCAAATAAAATCAACTCTTTCTAAGGTTGGATTTCATAATTTATCTAAGTGTACGGCCGTGTGTGTCAGGAATAAACATAACGAAATCCGTGGTGAAATGAAAATTACCCCGAAAATATAATATAAGGATTTCTGTTATGAATGAGTAAAATTGGAGATAGCACACAAACAGAGAAAAGCCACACCAAAATAATGAGTAGGTTTTCAAGTACTGCCAACGATCTTAATCAAATCAAGTTGTCCCACAATGTGTAGCAGAAAGCAGAATGTGTTCCATGAAGATTAGATGTGTACCCTTACAGAAACAAAAATAATATCATTGATATGTTGTCATATAGATATGATAATACATTCACAAAATAGGTGCGGCGGGTGCCCTTTTCTGAGAGGATAAAGAAAACAGAAACTTTGTTTTAACAACGAGTCATTTTGTTTTAACAGATATAGTTAGAATTTAACTAAGAATTATCTTTAAATTAAAATGATACATAAAGGATAGTGGATATTACAATTGATTAAGAACTAGGACAATACGCATTTTTAGGAAAGGGCAAACTCAAACTAGTACAATACAGAAGGGCGAGATTGGCGGGTTCTACTTGTGATTATTTTCTATAGACCGACCGTAGGCAAAACATTGAGTAACGACCCTCACATCCCGCGCACACAACGCGCGCGCAAATATACTGATTGTGTTAACGTGCTATACGGGGAGATATAGTGGGTAAATCGCTTTCTGCGGGTTCCCCCCCCCTGTGCCGTGACGCACAGCGCCCCCACAACGCGCGCCCGCCTCTGGGAGAGTCCCTAGCATAGCGCGTCACCGACCCGGGCAGGTCATCAGGAAAAGAAAGTGTTGTACTCGTTGTAGCCGTTTTAAAATTCCAAAACAGACTAAGTTTTATCAGAAGAAGATCAATTAAAGTAAGCGTTAACTGATGATCATGTAAGCAATAATGGTATTGCCATAAATAACATGTCAACTCACTTTTCTATGTTTGGATTCAAAATTCTATCTAAGTCTCCGTTTTCGGATTTTAAACATAACGAAATCCGTGGAATGAAAAACCCCGTAAATTAAGAGTTTCTGTTATGAATGAGTTATAATTGGTGGAATAGCATCAGTAATACCAGAGGTAAAAGCTACAAAACTTTGACGTAGGATTTCTAAGAGTACTGAAAACGATTAACAACACGTTGCAACACAATGTCACAGAAGTGTTCCATGAAGAAATATATGTGTTGTACCCTTTACAGTACCAGACGAAAATAATTTATTCCTGATTGTTTGTCAATATGATGATAAATGATAATACATTCACAAAATAGAGTGCGGGAGGTGCCCTGTAGAAAGGAAAAGAACACAGAAACTTTTGAAAACGATTATTTGTGGGTTTTTGTTAAAATAATAGGCTTAGAATTAATCTAAGAATTATCTTTTTAATAAAGCATGTATACATAAAGTATGATTGGAATATTTATCAATTGATTAAAAATCCATGGACAATCGCATTTTTGAAAGGAAAAACCACTATTACAATGCAGAATGGACCCGAGATTGGAACAGGTTCTATTGTGATTATTTTTATCGCGACACTAGGCAAAAACCATTGAGTTAAGACCCCTCCCCGGAAAAACGGCGCAAAACATTGCATTGTGTTAACGCGCTCTCGGTGGAGATATGCCGGGTAATCGTATGCTGGTGTGGTGCATTCAACCGGCGAATGGGGTCGCATTGGTCAAAAACCGGGCTCATCAGGCAAAAGAAAGTTATGTAGGGTTTAAAATCATAACACAGACTAAGTTTTAGTCGAAAGCAAAATAACAACGTAAGCGTTACACAATCATGTAAGGCACAATGTATTGCCCAAAATAATATCAACTCTTTTATAGTTTGGATTCAAATTTATATCTAAGTCTCCGTTTTCGGATAAAACATAACGAAATTCAGTGGCATAAAAAACCCGAAAAAAGTAAGGATTTCTGTTATGACATGAGTAATATTGGCGTAGCACAAACAAGAAGAAAATGCCCAAAAACTAATGACGTAGGTTTCAAGTATACTGCCAACGATTAACAAACAAGTTGCACACAATGTCAGCACAGGAATGTGTTCCATGAAGGAATATATGTACCCTTACATGTAACAAAACTAATATCAATATGTTTGTCAATAGAGAATATGATAATACATTCACAAAGGTTGCGGGAGGTGCCCTGTAGAAAGGAAAGAAAACAGAAACTTTTGAACAACGATTCATTTGGTTTTAAAATATATCGGCTTAGAATTTTACTAAGAATTATCTTTAAGAATAAAATGTATACTAAAAGTATTATGGATATGACATTGATTAAGAAAACTTCATGGACAATACGCACTTTTAGAAAGGGAAAACACTCAAACTATTATGTACCATACGAATGGACCCGAGATGGAATGTGTTTACTTGTGTTATTTTTATCGCGACAATGAGGCAAACCATGGTAAGACTCCCGAAAATACGGCCAAACATTGCATGTGTTTAACGCGCTTTTATCGGTGGAGATATGCCGGGTAATCGTATGCTGGTGTGGTGGAGTCCACCGCGCCCGCGCATTGGTCAACACTCTCATCAGGCAAAAGAAACAAAAGGGAAAGTTTATGTAGCGTTCAATTCCTAACACAGACAAAGTTTGTTGTAGAGATAGAAGCAGAGAAAAAATATGGAAGTACAATTATGATAAAATAAAGCAAAGGTAACAACGTAAACGTTTACAATCATGACAATTAATTTAAAGAGTAAATGTAAGCAAATGTAAACAAATGTAGTGGCCAAAATAAATAAACTCCTTTCTAAGTTTTGTTCAAAGTAGCTCAAAGTCTCCGTTTTCGGATCAAACCATAACGAAATCCGTGCATCAACAAAACCCGTAAAATTAAGGTTTCTGTTATGAATGAGTTAAAATTGGGATAGCACAAACCAGAGAAAATGCCCCAAAAAATAATGACGTAGGCTTCAAGGGTTACTGCCAACGATCTTAACAAACACGTTGCACAAAATGTTCAGCATATTTGTTCCCTGAAGAAGATTGTGACCCCTCTTACATGCAACAGTAATAATATCATGATATGTTGCAATATGAGGAATATGATATAATTCACGGAAGGTTGCCACTGTGCAAGAAAAAGAAAACAGAAACTTGAACAATAATCATTTTGGTTTTTTTTCAAATATATAGGATTAGAAATTAACTATTATATAAATACAATATTTTAAATAAAGTTACACTTAATTTATACCTAAAGTATATTAAAATATTAAATCGATTAAGAACTCAGGACAATATTCACTTTTTATAAAGGGAAAACTTCTTCACTATACTATACAGAAATGAATCCGAGTTGGACGTGTTCTAGTGTGATTATTTTTTATTCGCGACAATAGGCAACCAGTGAGTAGACTCTTCCCCGGAAAATACTGCTCAAACTTTGCATTGCGTTACGCGCTTATATCGGTGGAGATATGCCGGGTGATCGTAGGCTGGTGTGGTGCATCAACCGCGCCGCATGGTCAAAACACCGGGATCACACAGTCAAAAGAAAGTTATGAAGCGTTATTCTAACACAGAACTTAACCAGTTTGTTAGAAGAAAATAATGGAGTACAATATGATTAAAATAAAGCTTACGTAACGTAAGCGTTAACAAGTGGGGTCGCGTTAACCTTATAACCATTAAAAACGTGCTATCTGGGAAATTCATTTTTAAAGTGATTAATTAAAAACGTCTGTTCTATAAAACCAGGTTCAAATCACCCGGATTTAGTGTCATGCATGAAATAGAACACACCGTGGGCGAACCCGGTCGCAAGCAAGGACATGTTATTATTGTTATAGACCAGGTAAAAGCAATGTTTGTAAAACATGTTTTAGGGCCTGGTATCTTGAATAGGTCGGGCTGACGGAACACTGGGCAAGTATCTGTTAGAGTTTTAATATTTTATTTTATTTATATATTTGGATAAACACTTTTGAAACAGTGGGGAACTCGGCTAGAGGGGTGACCAAGACAAATAAACATTTACAAACAATGTAAAAAAAATAAAAAAAATAAAAAAAATAAAAAAAATAAATGATTATATAAAATAATAATGTTACAATAGGTGTCACAGCCGCAACATTATTGATTAACGCACCCTCCACGGTCCCAACAAAGAAAGAGAAATGAAGAAGAACATTTCCAGGTTTCTATGGTAGGGGCACTAATCCATGCCGGTGATAGCTGTGATGCCTATTAAAACTCATATGCTCAATAACATGAATTAAAGCAACAGCAAACGTGGACGTGCAGAAGTAATTATAATTAATATCAGTGTAGGCCGGTAAGCGCAATTGAGAGATCCAGGAAAATTACCAAAAGGCGATGGCACTACGAGATTAAAAACTCCCCGATCCAAATCACCAAAATCATCTGATTGTGATTTAAATCCAAAAGATTTGGTTTCCAAACCATTCGAACGGGGCCCCCAGTCACAATCCCAGGGACAATCCCGAATCTCGCGAAGAGGGAAAAGGAAAAGGACTGCACAAAATCAATTAATTTAATAATTTTTTAAAGTTAAAAATTTTGTATCTGTTAGAGTTTAAATAATATGGGCAATAACGATTGGCAGGAATGGATTGGCAGTCAACAAAAGAAAGTGCCGTAGGAGTTAAATTGTCTATTACATAGTGAGATGTTCTTGTAAATCGCTCATGGATAAATAAAGATGAACATATCGATCTCAGGGCGTCGTGACTCAAGTACCACACAATTTGACAGGTATAAATAAAGTGTGGAAACGACATCAATGTAGTGGACGGGCTAGCCTTGTGTTTTATTTGTACAGTATAGTGGATATTATCAAAATCAGTGGAATCGAAATAGTGGAATTCGGGTGAGGGGAAGCCACTACCAGTCGTGGAAAGAATTAGCGCACTACGCCGAAACCAGCCCACTGCATGAGAAGAGAAAAAAACCAAATTATTAGTTAGAAGATAAAAGGTACACTTACAATCATCACCACCATATGCCATCGCGATGTCGACATGGAATCCGTGGTTTCTTCCATAATGTTGCCGCCCTGAAGTGTGGACCGTCAAGTCACCAACTTTCATAGTTGTCAGTGCATTTCATGTCTTCAAACAGCTTCGTAAATTATCTGTTAGGCATGAAATTCGATCTGAGTTTACCGTCCTCATCTCATCGCAGGGTTGTTTTGATGTTCGTTGGTTGACTTTTAATGGAACTGGTAAAAATGGGTAAAAAGCGAGCTCAGTAAATAAGCTCGAGAAAAGAATTAGCTGGAATGGAATCGAACCCACAAACCCACTATTCAGATGGCAGGCATGAGACCAATTGCACCATCACGATTGTGAAGGGCTTGCCAAGAGATTACCCTCTTACAAACATTGTATCATAATTGTGTTTAAATGTATATGTTTGGATTCGTCATACTGAGGCGTTGCTTGGGCCTCCCTTGCATGGACACTAAATTAATGGGAGGAAAAACTCTTGTACTGCATGGTTTGTCAGGTATGTTCTTTCGCTGATCGTATCAAGCTGATCTTGTAGTTCTAGAAGTTTATCGCCTGATGCCGAAGATGGTCTTGCTTTAGCAGTGGCATCCTCGAACTCTTTATGAAAAAAGTGGAGAGGTGCAAAAGTTCCAAAACGATGATAAATAAGATGAACAGGTATTGAACGACAGAACAGGAGTTATTATTATTTGATTATATTATTATTATTTCCGATTATAATTATCACTATATATTTATTATTAAGGGATTTGATTATTATTGTGTTGTGTTTTTTTTTTTTTTTTTTTTTGTTGTTTCCGTAACAATCTACGTTTTGTTGCCACGGCCTTGCCTTTTATTGTAACAGCTCGCTTGTAAACAATTCGTGCCAAAAATGGCCCGACATTTAATAGAACGATCGAAAAGACGCAAAACTCCTTTACCAAAACTTGCACTTATTAAGGAGTTTTCAATAGTCACCTTAATGAGTTGTCAATTCACTGTGTGGTTCTTCAACGCAAATTCATGTGTATTGTTTCAAACAAAGAGCACTTTTATTGAGGGCAATGGTGGATCGATTTGTGGGAATAACACTAGAGTGTAGTTGATGAAAATAAATCATACAAAAGTGATTATAGAAATTACGTGCAATTTTGTTTTTTTTGTTTTTTACATAGAAGAAAACAAAAATTAAGCTACCTGATTTGTTTATTCCATTAGTTATGGCTTACGCAAATTTCAAGAAGTTGCGCAGTGGGTAAATTGCATTTTGGTTGAAATTAGGGTTCATTCCGAGAATTGGTGAGTTGATGAACGCTTGTTTATCGAGGGGTTGCCGTCATGTATACCGTCACTTTTTTACTAAACTATACTTACCCAAATGTAATAATGTCTATCCAATTCAGTCTAAAATGCATGAATTTTTACCACTTCGACATGTATACTGTCTGTATACCGTACTTTTTTACAACTATACTTACAAAATGGAATCATTCATATCAAGATATTCAGTCTAAAATTGAATGATGAATTCTTTACCACGTCGGCATACGGCAGCCATGCATAAACGTTGTTTATAACATGGTCAGTGACGCGTATTGACCAATCGCGTACGCCATTACATTACGAGGTTATACAGAATGTACATTTATACACTCTTTCGTAATGTCACCTACTAGAGCCGATGCGGAAGATCCCACGTTTCGTGACGATCAGTGGAACGACCTTCAAGGCCAGCCTATATGCGTGACCGTCCCGAACCCGATAAACATCCGACATCAGAACAGGTATGGACAATTACGGAAAGGGTGGATACAACATACATAACTCTACGGAGACTGGGAAAGAGAAAGCGCGTAATTTGCAACATTCCGATTATGTCAAAATATACCACCGTTTTCAAATTATCCACGCGACTTCTTTGCTCCTAATACGATAGTCAGCAATCTCTGAGTCCGCCTTAAAAATGGTTTTACAATGCAAGGGGTAAATTTGAAGTGGGTGCAAACAGCATGATATGACAAACAGAATAAATAACAGTAAGGTAAAGGGGACGGACCTGTGTACACAGGAACGGAGTGTCCATTCTCTTTCGAAAGCGATTGGGCCAGACTCCACCATATTGTGCTGTAGGGATTCGCACACCTCATCAACAGCGAGGTCGTTACCTGCCCAGCACTGGATAAGCGGTGTACCATTATACCCCGGGTAGAGAGGAAGTACTTGAGGTAAAGCACCTTACTCAAGGGTTGTGAAATGGAACACATTCGGCCCCACGGGGGCTCGAAACCCACAAACTTTGGGGCCGGGCCCTCCTAGCGCTGATCACTGGACCAAATGGCCCTCACATACGATCCATTGAAAAACATATCAATACGGGCTTTTGGAATGTAGGCGTTTTCGCACACCGACTATAAACGTTTCCCTTTCCTTTTGAGGATATCATTTACCTTCGGGTTGAGTTGCATTTGAAGATGGTTCATTTTAGTCTCCAAAACATTTGCCACAGCATTTAAAAATTGCATCGCAAAACCCTGCAAATACTTTGTCTATGAATTAATGCGTGATGATTCATTCATTTCTTGTCTCGCAAAAATTACCCGGCCCGAACTACTATTGTTTGAGGTTACAGGAATCAGTGGAAATCCGAAAGGCCATTGTGGTAGGTGATGGCAGGAATGGTAACAGATCAAGCTGTTGATCTTCTGCTTTTTTCAAGACGTTAAAACGGCATTTGTATAGAAAGTTTTGCTATGTCTCCATGTTTGATCGATCCCGACGAATACGTCCATCTCTAGTTAATCTACTTGGTCGCCTATTGTCCCATCTTGGCTCTATTGCTGAATTGGACAATTTTAAAAGGAGATTTCCAGTACCTGTACTGACACATCTTGCTTCATATAGTCGTTGCTGTGAATGTGGCTCACTCCTCTCTCAATAACGCTTCCCTGATAAATACGTGACTCAAACAATTACTATACTTTATAGGTTTAGTCAGTTGACCACAACTTCTCTTTTACAATACAACTTACCAGATTCAACAACCTCATTTGCAATACCATGAGTATACTCCACTCTGGAATTACCGCCATTACAAAACCGATCCAGTCTTTTCTGTGATCAGTTCCGAAGACAACTGCAAGCTCGTTACTTTGTTGGATTTTAACCTTCGAAGTTCCACTGTTGCTTCGTCGTTTAGTCTATTCATTCTACATAAGGTCTCAATTTATACAGCCACCCTTTCCTTCTTTGTGCACTATATCAAAAGCGCATGTTCCTTTCGCCAGATCATCTCGTAATCCTAGCTTTCGTACTGGATACCATACGCTATGTTTTGATTTCTTGATCATGGTTTCAATTTTATCCATAGCATGGCTAAATAAGTCTTTTGTACCGACTGATACAGATCATGGAATATCGGATCCATCGTCATGATTTTACGCTCCTGCGTAAGTTGATTTTTTCTCAACGATCGCAATTATTTTAGTTTCAATTAAAGGACAGTTGCCCGTTTTGTTAGTTTTTATGTCACGGGTGCTTTGGTTTTTGTGTTCAAGAAGTGCTGTACCTTTGCCCAAGTTTCTACGATACATTCTCTATGCAATCCAGCGATTGTGACTCTTGAGCTTTGGTCATCCATGTCGACGGGCAACAGATATTCGGGCTACGATTATCTTCCTTTAGAAAGCTGTTTCCGTCTGAAGAACGGATAGTTTCTATATTAGACTGGGCTAATGCCATTGGTTTGGTTGCTGCATTTCGTCATCGAGGAACACTGGGTAGTTGGTAGCTAGATCAACGTCGCCCGTGGGTTACACTTCACGTCTGAATAGACAGCGCTTCGGGTTTGAATTATCACCACGCGGCTCCGAATACTTTTGCTATCAAAATGTCGTGTTACTTTTCAATGACTGTTTTAGACAATTCGAATTAGATCGTCGAAAATCTCTGAAGATTTATGTGTAGCATGTTCGATTCTATCCGTCATGTTCTCGATGACGAGCGTAGAACTTGTGTTTGAGCTTCAACTATTCAGTTCTTCATTCTGGATACAAGTAACCTCAATAGAGACATATGGGTGGACTACTCGCAGGTACTCCAATATGCACACATTTGAGCTGTGACAGTTTTTGCTTTTTAGTTTTGGAGTGGAGACGTTTCAAACATATGGTTCTGCTCTTCTGTCTCTTTTCCTCTCCAATGTCTTTCAATACTTGTATTTTCATCACATCAGACGACTGAGAGAGTTAAAGATAAAAACGATTGCAATGTTTTATCATTTAACATGTATTCAACCTTCTTTTCATATCTCTTTGAATTTTGTATCGTTACTTCCCCTCTTAAGCCTTATTTCTATCTTGAGACATTGCTCATATGGTAATTCTATGAAAATCCTATCCTCCACTCCCCAGGGGATTTTTCAAGACAACAAATTCGTAAAAACTTGGCCCTTCTTGCTGTTGAAACAAAGTTGTCTGCGAATTCCCTGATGGTGGATCGCCTCGAAGGGATAGCCTTTATTAAAATGGTGTCAAAAATAAGGATGTCAATACAAAGAGGAAATCTTTTAGACAGCTTGACTCTTAACACACCACCGACAGGTTGCGGGTGATATCTGTAATTGGTGCCAAAAATCCCCATTGAAATGACATAAGACTTTTGAATTGTCAATTGGAAGATTGATTGATCTATTTTTTGAATATTTTTAAGTTTTTTAATTGTTCTTTGTTTGTTTTTTATTTGTAACTTGTTTAACAATTTGTGGGGGGGGGTGTTCCGTTTAGGGGTGTATCTTGGTTCTCCAACTGGATAGTGAGAGCCTTTGGTAATGCAACACTTCCTATCAAGTATCGTGGGAAACGAACTGCGGTTTTGTTAATAGAAGCGATAATGCACATTGCAAGGGCTCTATTCAATACTGTGCAATATTGATGGTTTTACCACTAAAAAACGACAGTTTTTTGTTTACATCTTTGCAAAGAAAAGAAGTGGATGTGGAAGCTGATGAAATTCAGGACGATGAATGAGCGAAAACTAAAGCCTTTATGATATCAAAATTTATACTATTCCGGTTTTAAATCAGGGGGGTCACAGAGCGATCGGAACAAGCACCTTTAATAGGGAAGCCTTTCAAGGAGAATGCTTTAAAGAAATGTAACCATGCAAATTATCAAACATTCGAACTTACAACGATTTCAATTGACATATCAACCAGAAAAAAAGGGACAATTACGGCTACGACAAATAAAGAGGTTTTGAAATATATGCAAACAGACTGCAAAATATTCCCTTGTAGTCCTTATGTCCCTTTGTAAAAATCATGTAGGTATTATAACGCGAGGAGGGAAGTTGATTTCCAATTCATCTGATTTATGTGACAAAATAAAGCGAGGTAATCCATGTATACAAAACATACAAAGAGAAAATACATGATGCGACAGACAGTGGTCGAGGGGAGTTCGTACCTGACCCATCTGGACCATACTTTTCTTCTGACACATAGGAAGTCGGAAACCCTTCACGGAATAAAGCACAGGTTTCTTCCGTTAAGCTTTCCGAATTCATAAGCTTTCATAAGTGTGTCAGAAAAAAAAAAAGGTGGCAGAGTGCCAGGTTACGGAAACTCCCGTGGTCCAGCCGGGTGTGGGGGGGTATAGAGGAATTTCAACTTCGAGCCTCCCCAGTCACACCGTAATTCCAAATACTCACATCCATTAAAATCGGAATTGTGTGCAAATACCTGTTTCCTGAAAATCTAGTCGCAAACCTTCTTATTTTACCCAATAGTCCTTTAAACCTTTATCCTCTATGTAAACCGCAGAGGCGAGAACGCTATATTTTCTTTAAACGTAGGTGTGGCATAAACTGGTTTATACAATATTAGCTTCAAATCACTCGTTGGATTTTTAACGGCGCTGTGTTTAATATCCCCCATAAGGTTTCCCCACTCTGGATTCTTCTAGACTGTCGATATCGAATTGCGTGACATTTTCTAGTATATTTTGAAGAAATGGCCCAATTAGTGATGTCAGGCGGACGTTTTTATCAATGTTTGCGCACTAATAACCGTGGATTGTGCAAACAGATACAATGATAAAATCAATAGTTGACAACAGTTTATTTATTAAGTTTGTGTGAGATAGGAAACTTAATGGCTCAAGAAATCCAATGGGGCATGCTATTAAAATGTAGGGCGCAAGTTGAACCTTGAATGACGCATCTGAAAAAAACGGTCAGGACATAACGCATTGCTTAACGAGTTGTGAAGACAACCCAATAGGAACGAGGATTTTTCACAACGCGTTGGTGAACCAATGCGTTTATGGCAAGCTAAAAGAGTCATAACGTAATTGGTCACAAAGCGTTGCTTTCAGAAAAACAACGCGTGTGATTAGTTAACCCAAAACGCGTTGATTAGCTAACCAATCAGAACCATTGAAAAAGCCCGCGCGTTTGCTCGAGGCAGTACTTGAAACAAAGAGTAGATTGCATTAGCAACGCGTTGGTTTCATTAGCAATTTCCTTTTTAATTATGTTTTTTTTTTAAATGTTTCTTTCAAAATGCCATTCTGATCCCATTCCTTGTGAAAAGAACCTTTACTGCTTTTATGGGCATTTTCGTTTAAATTTCGGATATGCATAAGCTTCGAGAATTAAAACAAACACAAAAGTTGTGATTTTCAGTACTTGATCTGTTTTTTTAAAACTCAATTTTGATATCGGTGGACAATAACTGCATTTAAAAATGCAACTCTTTTTGAAAAAAGAAATACGGAGCTCCCTGCCTCCGTCAGATTTTCTCTAGGAAGTTAGAGATATAGTATTTCTTACAGGCAACCCGTCACCCTAATTTGCATGGCATATCATGATATAAACCCAATAATAGGAATAAAGGATAAGGACAGCTGATATGATATGAGTTACCACAAATAGCCTGTATGATGCTTTATTTCATTGTAAAAGGCTATTAAAGGTATTGCAAAGGCGCGCGTCATGCATTGTCTGTTATTCTGTTCGACAACTCGTTACACACCGTTGTTTGAAAAATGGCACATTTTAGGGACTGCCAAATTTTAACACAGATAAAGAAAAAACGCATAGGGCCATTAATTTACTTAAAAATACAGAAATATATCTTATGGTTGTTCCCAAACCTGTAGATGTACATGTTAGAGATAGCCGGTAACTTATGTTTATTTTCGTTTAGTTGCTTTTGAAAATTTTACAAATTAAAGTGATAAAAGGGTTAATTAAAACTAGAAATTAAGCATAGCTATTAATTCATCATGTCCCCATTTATCAAGCAATAAAAACTTCTGGACAAAAGCACGGATGCCTGCATGTCATCTTGTGCTGTACGTCCCCTAGCGATGCGCAGAGGACACAACTGGAGTCTGTGTTTCTCTGACGTCCGCATTCTCTTATAGTTACTTTATCGGTACTGAATAGGTGCGAAATAATAATAATTTTTATTGCGTTCCCTTACGGTAGGGCGAAATTGGGCTTTGTTAGTCACTCGGAACGCTCTTAAGGCGAAATATTGCTTCCCCCCGACCGTTCCTTGTATTGCGGTTTATTCAAATGAAGGATAATACCCTAGAATAAAGAAGGATTTGAATATTAATGATTTAAATAAGAAAACGAAACACTCACTATAAACTACTTAGGAATAATTAACATTTCGCCCTATTCCACTGTTAAAGTTTATTACTATTATTATTATTATTTTCATTGTGCCGTCCATGGAGGAAAATCCCACTTACCATTCTAATTGTACGGATTCGCAAGCGGACCACTGGTGTTGTCTGTCGTTTCACGTTATGACATCTGACCTATTTCTAACGGTAGCCGGCGCAGAGCTTCAAATGTCCAATTCTTAATCATAAACTACTATTGTGACGTCAGCCCGGACCAGTTTTGGGCACCAAAGGGGTAGGTGGAAGAGTAGAAAAATGTCATCCCTTTGATACCACTGTTAGGTACATATGGGAGGATCTACAGGGGTGGATGTAGAAAATCAGAAGTGGTGCAAATTTTTTTTATGGCCAAAGTTGACCCAATAGGGTAAAAATCGTAGATGGTGATGTATTCCAACTGTTATTCCAAAATGTAAGAGTCTGTAATTTACCGCTCCATAGCCGTGGATTCAAGAAGAATTGAGTGTTGGAATCTGGGTCAAAATTGAACCAGAAAGGGCCAAAAGGGATTAAAAAGTGGCCCAAAGGAGGTTAAAATCATATGGAATGGTGATGTATTTATTCCAACTGAGATTAAAATGAGTAGGATTTCAGTTTCTCCACTTTATAGCAGTATATCAAGGAAAAAAATGATGTTGTACTTGGGGTCAAAAATTGACCCAGCAAAGGCAAAAAAGGTCAAAATTGACCCAAAATATGAGTCAGTAAAAGTTAAAAATGGCAAGGTAATCATGCATTTTAAAAACTTCTAAAATGAAACCTCATTTCTATTAATAATTGGTAGTGATTAAACGAAAACTAAATGTTGACATTTTGGGTCAATATAAAACCCAAACGAGCAATATAATAGTCCAATTTAATTGTTTCATCTTGGTTGAATCGCCTTGACTCCAATACCAATCTGTTAAATATCGTGCCTGATCAGTGAACTGTTGTGATATTGAGGGATGAGGGCTAAAAAATCGTGATTTATGAAGTCTCTAGAACACTGTGTAAATCTAATAAAATGATGCACTTTTTAACTCATAATATCTCTAAGTTTAAAGATTTAAGTCCTACGATTTCACAGGATAAGGGAGAGACAAATAGTACCTTCTAACCGACCCAATATTATATTATGAATTCCACCTCGAAATCTGTGGATACGGGGACGAGCTATTACGAATGGATCTGTAATAAATTTGACTCCAAAATTGACCCTAGAAAGGGCCAAAAAGAGGTCAAAGAGACCCACAAAAGAGTGTGAATAAAAAGCTATAAATTGGGCAATTATACTGTGGAAGTTAATGTTTTGAGAAGAAAACAAACTGGAATAGACAAATGTTTAAACTTTTTGTCACTGGCAACCACATAGATTTGCA
>JAMKCH010011820.1:0-28196 GCA_023653785.1 Ophioderma brevispina | reverse complement strand
GCTATCGGGCATCTAAAAATAGAATTCACTCAAGCATCAGTACGCATGCGCATAAATTAACCAGGAAACAACGCTGCGGTTTTGTTTTGTGCAGAAACCATGCGAGGAGTTGAGCATATTCCCCTCCTAAAACTAAAGAAATAGCAATACCATTTTATCAAGTACCTAATTTGATGGCTCTAATTCCACCTGGCCTATGTTCCATGCTTGCAGCCTTCCAATAGCAAGTTCAATAAATTCCACTCAGGTATCGCCGTGAGTAGCATAGCCACTGCACCTGACCACAAATAGGTATTTGTGGTTTTATACCCAGACTTGCAGGCTCCTAGATCCAGTGTGCACAACAGACCACCAAGGAGTATACAATTTATTTTTTTTTATTGAATCTTTCTCTAGACAGGGTAGCCCCTTCAATGCTAAATCACTGATTTAAAACCTGCAAACACAATGTTCAAAATTATTGAGAAGAAATTAATGTCAATAAAAAAATTAGCCAAGTTTGTCGGTTCGTAGCAGACAGCCTTGAACAAGGCTAAGCTGAGTGTTGATCAATAAAATGAGTACAAACAAGCCAGTGGTTTTGAGATCTCAAGAGCTACCGATATGTAAGTACTCCATGTCTACTTGGTTACATAGCTACTTCCCAGGTCAAAATTCCAGTTGATCCCAGTTGGAACTGGTTTCAACTGGAACCAGTTGAATTCCAGTTGAATATCCAGTTGAATGTAGTTGAACCAGTTGATTCCGTGACGGAAAATGGAACAATTTTCAACTAGGTTTGTTACTGACCAGTTGAACTCAGTTAAGACCAGTTACAAACAGTTAAAAACAGTTGAATCTAGTTGTTTCCGTCACGGAAAATGGAACAACTTTCAACTGGGATCAACTGGAATTTTGACCTGGTTTCCATGAAGAAACTGGCTGTGTAGCTTTTCCAATTCTTATTTTCATTTCCAAATCTTCTATGAAAAGTGTCATTTAAAGGTGACCCACTAGATGCAACATATAATTTTCTCTGCTGCATCATCAATATACTGTAATTCTGAAACATCATATGATTCTAGTGGTAATTACGTATATTACAGTAGCCCATAGATTGCTGTACAAATCATTTCCAGTAACTGTAAAACAAACCCTATATTTGCCGGTAGCATAACAGTGGGAAAGAATTTAGCCCAAATATTATGCAGATGAGATAAGATAAATACAAGCTTTTTAATGATGCTAAAATCTTACATGTTGAGTGTTGGGGTTGAGGCTGAGGATCAAAATTGTGCCTCTAATTTGGTGTTTTGTTCATTTTCAGGTTGGTGATGATGATCAAGGTCCATCTAAGGATGAAGAGAAGCGATTAACCTCTATTTCATCTTCAGAATCAGGTACAGAATTATAATGTCACCACCCATTTTATGTGGGCATTAAAAGCACTGAAGTCAGTGGTGTGTATAACTCCCAATTCTTAAACAGCTGTGAAAATGTTCATTGGCTGATACCCTGGTTCAATTCGTTTAATTGAACCCAGGTAGTACGCGCTGCGTATTGATGTTATTTTTAGTTTGAAGGGCTCGCGTTATACTGCATTTTGCTTGTTCGCGTGCGCCTGCCAACGTTGCGTCTCGTTGCGTATGATCGTTGCGTTCAATGGGTTGTTCGATTGTTGTCACTGGGTGGTGGCAGTCCTTTCTTGTTGTATTAAAAGCCGTAAAACATCGCGAAATTTAGTTAAAGATGACCTTAAAATGATAAAGCTGTTTAAGAATGAGAATAAAGGTATGATTTTGGGAACCGGTACTCTCTTTACGACGAATTGAACCCGGCGACACCATTATTTTTGCGTGGAAGAACTCGGCCTCCGGCCTCGTTCTTCACTTAAAATAATGGTATCGCCTTGGGTTCAATTCGTCGTAAAGAGAGTACCGGTTCCCAAAATCATACCTTTATTCTCTAAGTTAAAGATACCCTCCAGGGATGTAAGACTTCTGGAAATTTCTGGAATTCAAGAAATTGGGCCATAATAAAAAAAAAATCTGGAAATGTAAAAAAAAAATACATTTATGGACTTGTTGGGTGATGTTATTTCAGCATAAAAGCTTACCCACATTTTTTAGTAGGGGATATACCCCTTTAACTCCTTCTGTATCCTTTTGTTTAGACGATTCCCGGATAAAAGTTTAGCGTCGTGCATGGGTTTGGCCGTTGGGGCAAGGGCCGATTAATTTTCACGAAATCAATGATATACCCACTAAATCCCTGACCCTCTCTTCTCCCCAAATGTGTCCACACTCACATTTTGTCACTTTACATAGGAAATTGATCGGTTTGTTTAGAAATCTACCCTTCATTTGGAAATGCCTACTTGTAATTCTTGAAGAATAAAAAACAATAAGAAGCAGCCAATGATTTCATGAAAAAAATGTTTGAGAAATTAAGACCGTAACCAAACTATTATACCTTGTGACATTAAAGATTTCATCCTTTTGATGTAGTCAGTATTTTACGTAGTATTTAGTACAACACATAATTTTTAAAACCATATATAAATTTGGCAACCATTATGGAATAAATTATGTGGTTTACTTTAAAAATAAACCACATAATTTATTCCATAATGGTTGCCAAATTTATGGTAGAAATGGGTGTCATCATATGGAAAACCAATTATTACTCGCTACATATTTATAAATCTTATAATTGGTTCTGAAAAGTAACATTTTACTTGCAGTTTAGATTGTAACGTCATGGCTGATGATTAACAGGTTGTTCATGTATACCTCGTATGTAACGGCATACGCGATTGGTCAATACGCGTCACATGACCATGTATAAACAACCGTTTATGCATGGCTGCCATGACGAATGCCGAAAGTGGTAAAAAATCATGCAATTACAGACTGAATTTGATATTTAATGATTTAATTTTGTAAGTAATAGTTAGCAAAAAGTATGGTATACTTGAACGGGGTTCATTCATGGGATTTTGGTTATGAACGTTGTTTATGCTCTCGGGCAAAACCTCGGATGTAAACAAAAGTTCATACCCAAAATACTATTAATGAACTCCTAATTCATGACCAGTGCAGCAACCAATCTAAAGCGCCGTTTCATCATAGTTAGGTATAAATTGATCTTTCAGAAGACATCAGAGATTCATCAATGTCACTGGCACACATACCCATTCAGTACCAGACACAGTGTCAAAAGCATTAGCAGGGAAACTGGGAGATGAAACTGAAGACAATTCTAATACCATTACTTTTAGCCTGTGGGATTTTGCAGGACAGGAATTGTATTACACCACACACCAGGTATGTAAGAAAACATTGGACAAATTGCTCACCTATGATCATACTCAAAATTTGTTTTGCTATTTTTTAGCATTTAATTGCGCATACCTTTGCTACATTATTCTATTCTATTCTATGCAGGCATTTTATATAGCGCTCTTACAAGGATAAACCAAGTATCACAGCGCTTAACATTATTTAATTAACATACTTTAGACAGAGACAAAGCAACTTTACAAATGGCAGCAGCTTAATCAGCGCCCTGTTGCTACATCCAAACATTGACGAGACACACACAATGGGTACAGTGAGAGCTTTCATGGTTCATTTTCCCAATCAAATGAACCATGAGGAGAGTGGCAATTCTGATTTTAATCAATAGCTCCTCTACAAATTAAATCCAGAATTGAGTACCTAGAATAAATCCAGCAAGTAGGCCCCACTGAGATTTGAACCGGGGACCATTGGGTCCAAAGGCAAGCTCTCTAACCGCTAGACCACGCCACTCTTATTACTGCTTGCAATCTTTTTTTTCACAACCAAGCTAGGTGAGTCTTGCTGCACCTGGGGTCCTATGTTGCCGACAGCAAAGAAAGACTTCCTGTCATGCAAAGGACAAGCTTGGACAGCAAGAAAGACTCCTGTCATGCAAAGGACAAGCTTGGGCAGCAAGAAAGTCTCCTGTCATGCAAAGGACAAGCTTGGAATATTATGCCTGCAATAAATTACGCCACTTACGGCATTCTGGTATCTCCAATTCAACCAAGCTGAAGTTCTTTAGAGCCTGTGTAGAGAGTATCCTGTTACATGGATCTGAGACCTGGACCATGAAGAAAGAGCTACAGGATAGACTGGATGGCACCTACACCAGGCTTTTTATGCGAGTACAAAACATATCCTGGCGTGAACACATGACCAAAGCACAGATATATGGAGATATTGCTCAAATCTTATCATCTGTTGCCCAATGCCAAGCAAGATTTGCCAGTCACTGTCATAGTCTCAGACGTCACATGTTGGGAGGTTACCATGCCCAAATAGGGGTTGTCACCCCTTTAACAACATTGACATGATTGTTCGAGACATCCAGCAGGATCCACCTGACATCCCAATTTAATGACAGACAGGGACAATTGGCGCTACATGGCGAACAGTATCTCGGCTGTGACTGCTAGATAGATAGATAGTCTTGCATACTGATTTATTTTATTACAGTGATTTTATGGGGGATATTACAATATAAGTGCTGATAGGCATGTGCGCTTGGCTGGCTGCCGGCCTAAGTGAAGCGAAATGATTGTGACGATTTCTTGAAGGCAGCGTAATAATAATATTAGGCAACAGCGCTTTGTATCCTGTGGAAAAAGTGCTATATAAATGTTGATATTATTATTATTATTATTATAGTTGATTCTTAATTCTATTACTCAAAAAAATTGAGGCATTTAGCAACAATACAGAAGGCTATGGAAAGAAGAATGGTTAATCTGACTCTATGTGACATCGTAACGTAAGACAAAAAAAGTCAAAGATACCATTGCTGCATGGTACGGTTATGGTTAAAGAAGTCTTTTTGTCTGTTTTGCAGGTTTTCTTATCAAGAAGGACAATATACCTTGTGGTTGTCAATCTCATGGATGACTTCAGTAAAACAGATCAGGCCCAGGTATGTACATTTTATTTGGAAAATTTCCACAAGTATTGCTAATACTACTTTTTGTATGAGCATAAAATATTTTGAACTTCATGTCACATGGAAGGTCATATTTTTGTTTCTCAATAGAATTTTATATTGTTCACATTGCAAATCAGTTGCTAATACTCATGAAAAAATATCTTGAGTACTTGAACATATTGTTCCAAAAGCCAAGATATTTATTAATCTGTTTTTGTGTTTCAGGACACCATTACTGCCCTCGACCGGCTAGACTTTTGGTTGCAGTCTATTTATACTTTTGCAGTTGGTAGTTTGGCTGATGTAAAAGTTAACAGTGACAGAGATCAACTTTCTCCACCAATAATCATTGTCGGTACTCATAAAGGTAGTCTTGGACAAACTACTGAGGACAGAGAACAGACGGTAAGATTTGAAATTTGTTTTCCTCAACCTTAATTCACCTGACTACTACCTGTAAACTATGAAGTATCCTTAAACTCTTGAGGTTTTTCCCAATTTCATTGGTTCCTAGCCATGTAATATTATTGGAAAAATATCTATGGGTTTGTTTCCAATACCACATGAGGCGATAGCCGAATGATATGGAAACAAACCATAGATATTTTTTGTATTGCGGGAGAACCAAACAGGGGGTACACAAATTTATCATTTAGTAGACATTTGAAGTGGTAAGCCTAAAGTAGATTAAATTTTGATTAAAATCTGATAGCAAAAGCTACACTACACTACAGTCTAAGTACAGAATCCAGAAAACTCAGACTGTGAGCTGTAGGCCACCACAGAGTCTAGGCCTGTTTTTACAGAGGCCTACAATGTACAAATCAACAAGTTGGACGACCTCAGTGGGGGGCGGACACGATCTGCTCGATTTTGGGCATTGGGGATTTCCCAGACGGTCATTTAGGGAATTCTTACGTGTATTCTCTACGGCAGGCCCGGTCCCAGTGGACAATAAAAATCAGTCTTGTAAACTTTGTAAAAGATCTTAGTAATATCATATCAAATAAGAAAAAAATTATTGACTTCAAATCCGTCGGGGTAGTGGATTAACCACCGCGGCAAAAAGTGTAATTTCAATAACGGTCATTTAGATTTAAATATTGAACCAGGGCAGTTTAGTCAAGTCTGGTGTAACCGATCGATAACTGAATTATGCTTCAACTGGGGGTCTTGGGAACGATGAGAGCACAAAAGGGGCGTCGTTAAAGGGCCGCACATACCCGTACCTCTTTCCAATGTCAGTGCCCCCCCCCCCTCACCCCCGGGCTGTCATGCCCACAGTGATTCAGTAGTAGTCTTGCCGATGCAGTGGCACAGAGTCAGTGAGAGTAGAATTTGCAGGTATGCCATGGCACTGTAGCTAGGGAAAAAACACCCTAACTTACCTCTTGAAAGAAATCACATAGGTCACTAATCCTCCAAAACACACAGGGGAACCTTTAAAAATGTTTTTGTACATAAGAATGTAGGGAAAATGTATCAAGTAGAAATATTTGTTTGGGCATGCCAGCAGCCGTACACCAAAGTTGTTGAACCAAAAAGGCTTTTTGGATTGTGCTCTTCCGAGGTGGAGATGGAACAAAACAGTCTCTACCACAGATGACCACAAGATCATTACATCTAGATTTTAAGCATTCAAAGAGTTGGTACATTAACCAATCAGCATTCACAATCAGTGCCTACTAAATGATAAGAGACGATATCACATGGTGCAGGTGTACGCGTCAAAACGATACGCGGGCGCACTGCGTGGGCCAATTGAATTTGCATAGTTACGGCGGACTGATCGATGATGGACATGATATAGACACAGATGAGGTAAAACATACCTTTATGCTTCAATTCTGATTGAATGTTTGTGAGTCATGAGAACTTGTGGCCTAATTACACTATACCCTTCACACCTACTCAAGATTAATGGGCTTTTATTCATAGCCATAAAAAAATGGTTTGCTTGTCACAACTGATTTTAAGAAATTGGATAGGTTGGGAAAAGTTTTGTTTGTTCCTTTTTTCCCCTCTTCTATTCAGGTAACAAATTCTTAAAATGTGACTTGCATTGATACAATACTAAACACTGCTATAACAAACCGACATAACACAACAGAGAAGAAGTTGGGAAGGTATACCAACGTAAACATGCATAAAGCTTGACGAATGTTTTTAGCAGCTCCAATCTCTCGGTTGGCTCAGTGGTTGACCATGTCCGCTTTCTGATATGGCAATGCCCTTCAAGGTGAAGACGGCAGTAAAGTGATTCATACAGTTATTGAAGGATTGGATCCAGTTTGAAGGTGCCGATTTAATACTCCGCAGAGTTTTTGAGCCCAATCACTTGGGACCGCCAATGCAATTAAAGCCCTGTCAAACATTTTTAAATAAAATAACGTATGGCTATTTGTCACAATATGTATAAATAAGCATTTGTAACATAATAAAGGATAAAATGTCTTCACTATGTGGTTTAAGCAGTTTACTTTTATTTTACACAGCAAATTTTACTTCGCAATATGGTATTTTTGTACATTGATACCACATTAAAACAATCTCATTCTGGAATGTGGGTTGAATGTGTTCCCAACTTCATTTGAAAGTCAGAGATATGTGGTGCTGGGGAGGTGAAACATTCTTCCTTAGAGGGTATCAGACACGATCGGGAAGCTTTTCTCATCATGTTGACATTTTTTCAATGGGTAGTTTTGTAAATTTCGGGATGTAAAAATTGAAAACAAAAAATTTGAAAAAAAAAGTTCTTCAGTCGCAGTGCAAATGACGTGTCGGTCGGAGTGGGAAAAGTAAACACTCTCTTTTGTTTTTTTGCCTTAATGGAAAAAGTAATGACAGGACGCAAATGGTTGTATTTGGTGTAAACTCACAGGCTGGGGGCTTAAGCTTTTCTATTTTGTATCGGTGTAAGCTTACATGTCCGATTCAAGTAATGTTGTTAACAAACGCAACGTGAAATTTAACAAAAGATGACGATATCCCATGACTGGCAGGCCCTTTTGTGGGCAATTCAACTACCCAAGCCTTGTTATTTTTGTTCCAATGCATTTCTCTTACCTTTATGTAAGGCAAGTTTCATGTGAAATGTAGTTCACCTCACTAATATCCAGTGGTCACAATGCCGGCTTTCATGAAATCATATCATGAAGCAGACGATGTAAGTGTGACGTCATGCTTGCTGAGTGGACTTCACTTCCTCGCTGAGAGGCCGCTTTCGTTTATCAAGCTCATTGTGAATGACCCATCAATGTAAACATTTACCATAACTTTATCCAGGGCAGTGTCCCAGTTACACAATACTGTGACCATGCAGACAATGTATGTGTAGCCACCAAGTAGTTATCATTTTGCATTTTTGACTTATTTTTACTGTTTGTATACAGATTGATGATAAATTTGAAGCCATCCGTGATAGCCTTCAGGGTAAATTGCTACAGAGAAACATGTTGTAAATGAATACTTTGCAGTTGAAAAACAGCTTAGAGGAGGATGAGTCAGTAAGTTGGATAGGTCGCTGCACTGTGCTAGGAAAAACAAAAAAGAAAATTAGTTTAGGCCCCCAACTGTCTTTTCAGAAGAAAGTGCAAAAATGCACTTCTTTTTTTACAAAAAAATGCTAATGCAAATGTAGGATTTTTTTAATTGATTTTGGCCCATTTTTCATTTTTTTTTTAATTGTCGGAATTTTAAAATCTTTAAGTGAGTAAAACCTAAAAAAAAATGCGCTAAAATACCCCAATTTAAAAACAAGCATGCGGTATTCTGAAATAAACTTAAACGATTTCATATCAAAAAAATATCCCCATCTGAAAGGATTTAGCTGAGAATTATTTCTTAGGTACCAATGCCAAATTTCTAATTGTATCATATCAGAGCCAATACGAAGTCAGACAAATTCCAAAAGAACCTTTTGTTTTCACTTTAGACAAAGCCAAATACAAGGATGAAATCTATGGGAGTATATAATCTATATGGAAACCAACCACATATGACGTCAATTATATGGATGCCTCAAATTTTCAAAATCTCTTGTTGTACCTTGAGATAATTGCAATTTAATTTGTTTGTAAAATGACTTTTGAATTGTCACCAAACAATTGGGAACCATTTTGCCACATTTACCTGAAACAGTGGCTGACAGTTATACTTGTTTTCTCTATTGTCTGTTGAACCTAATGTCAAAATGTTATATTTTCAGCAGTGGCATTCCGAGGCAGTCGATTCAGAAGGGCAAAATCCCAAGTCATTTGATCCAGAGGGGGCAAAATTTCAGACATCATTGGTGATCGCGCGAGATGCGCACATAGCAACAAAAATTGCGGAATGCTGAAGAGGGAAGAAAAGCATATTTTGATCCATATTTTTCCGCTTTTTGAGCCAGAGGGGCAAATTTGGCTATTTTTATTATTATCCCCTGGCACAAAAGGGCATGGGGGATTTTGTTAGGGGGTTGTTATCCCCGTGGCACAAAAGGGCATGGGGGATTTTGTCATAGCAAAATCTGTCATCTGCCGTCAGCTGTCCGTCTCCACCTGTAACCATCAGACCCTGACCCGATCAAGATGCAACTTGTACCACATGACCTTAGTATCTACTGCTACTTGCCCTTTGACAGACAGGTCTGTAGACCAAAGGTCATACTTTGTGTATTGCAACTTTTCCGCTCTTATTCCCCAGAACGGTGCAAACTCTATCTTACCAACCGGCCAGAGGGATATCGCAGTTCAAGTTAACGCCAAGTTGACAAAACCCCTTTGGATGTTTCGATGTTGGTCAGTTTGAAGACTGCCTGTTTGTCGGTTTATAGTATTTTGTTTGAGTCACATGAGAATGCCAGTGGGTACCAGGGAAATGTGCACATTACAATGGTGGCTGATTTCATATCGATGGTTTTCAAGGATGTTATATAGACGGATAACCAGTCACTTTCAGTCACTATGAGCTGGTAAAATCTCATTTCCCTGCACAGTTAAGTAGCTTTCATTCACCAATGTATTTAGAAAATTACACCCCTGGTTTGGGTATGATATATGATACCCAGATTAAACAAGGTCAGTTCATGTCAAGGTATGTAAAAGTACAACCCATGAACTGTGTCCTTGGTAGATGAGCCTTATTGTAACTCATAGGTGTGTGCCGTGGTACATGTAGGACACTGACATGTTGGCTTTTGTGCACGCAGTTACAATTTACAATATTGACGTTGGTGTGTACTGTGGGTGTTTTATTGTAGGCCAAGTAGTTGGTTATTTGCTTTAAGGATTATGTGAGCACGCTAACAAGTGACTTGGAACTGAGCTGCTAGGTATCATGGGCAAGGCGCATTTTTTTCACCTTGGCCAAGAATATCGCCTACGACCAAACTTTCAGCCCATAGACTACCCATTCTGGTTTTGCGATTTCAATATCAATCTCGAGTAAGCAAGTGGAATAACCTGCGACTGCTTTGTTCATTTAAAAGGACCTGAAACAGACAGGGTGTTGGCATTTCAATTTGAACATCGCTCGCAAAGAGATTGCATAATTGTTGGACCATGTGGATTGTAATGTTCCAGTTTAGTCAAAAGACATGAAGCTAGTAGACAGGTAGTCTCAAAACCGACCAAGTCCAAAACACTATGAGGTTTCCCCAAATTACACCACAAGGCCAGTTTCAAGACTGTCTGCATGTTGGCTTTAAACCATCCTGATGACACTTTATCATAGAAAACAAAGTAACTTGTGAGAAAAGTAAAGAGTTCTCATGGGATTTGTTTCCGCTTAGATTGTAGACCTCAGACGGAAGATCCTAGCCGTGATGGGAAAGGAGCCGTACATGGGTGAGGAGATCCCGCTGCGCTGGCTCAGTTTGAAGATAGTGTGAAGGACTCAGTGAAACAGGGATACAATAGTATGTCTGTTTGACGAACGTAAGCATAAACAACAGATTAATTTCCTACCTGTGATATAAAAGTATCTGATTAAATGGTTGTACGTCATACACAAATATTTTGTGACTGTCTTAAGGAGTTGTATGATCAAAACAGTGAGAAAAATGTTCTTTTTTCATCGTACAATAACGTGTTTTTATTTTTTGTAATAAATAAGGTGTTACAGAAGGTTTTGGGACTCCATCACACAATTCTTTTCAGTCCCTGACTCCTAATGGTCCTATTAGAACCATATAAGGGTTCTTCAAAGAACACACGCATTTTGTTAAGCTGAAAATAAAGTTTCTAATTAACAGATTTTTTAGAGTTGTTTACGCTCTTTGAAACTAGAAACCATATTTTGTTCATTTGCAAGGTTCTAAATAGAGGAGACAAAGTGAAAATGCATTTTGAAGTATTACCCTTTTCAAACTATGAATAGACTGAGAGCAATTGGATACTTGGTTGAAATTTTGATGATGGATCCACTTTTTCATATTGTCAAATTAAAGAGACCTCAGACTATCGATTCTCCCAACTGATGAGGAAATTGCATGAATCCATTCGGCAGAATTTCCCTTTGAATCCTCGACAAGAGCAATCCCTTTTTGGCAAAATGAACTTGTTCGTTCGTGCAGTCATTGGTAATGGGTTTAGGTGTCGGGATTAGTGAGCTGTGTAAGCTATCCAGGGCGGTGTTATCCATATACGTACGTTCCTAACTGGCCCGCGTTAGGCTGGGAACATCAGGGGTTTTTACCCTACTTTATTCAAAACTGGCTGCGATGTACATTTAACGTAAGTTGCGATCCTCTGCACCCGGACGGATGGCTTACCGGCCCCTCCCAAAGACGAGGATGCTTCATGATTCATTTGCCCAATTCCAAGTTATCCAGGAGGGAGCAGTAATCAGGATTTTAACAATCTGGTCATACCGATCAAACAGTTCAGAAATTGAGTACCGAATAAATCCCAGCAAGGTGTTATCCCCCCACTGGGATTCTAACCCAAATTTGTGCGCCACATGCAAGCAACCCTAACCACTAGGCCATGCTCCTCCTACGAATGAACTGTTATTGAGTTCAAAATCTGTTCACTTGTGCAAATGATTAAAGTTACTGTTTTTAAAATTACTTGTTACCGGTGCAGAACCTCGATGGAGCGAAGGACATCCCTTTAGCTGCAGCACAGAGCTAACCACAATGCTACAATTCTATCATGACCTTGGTGCCATCAGTATCGCCCAAAGCCAAGTCGTCACTTCAGACGCTAGTCCTATTGGAATCCTCTTGGCTGATAGACTTTTCAAAGTGTTATTACAGTGTTGGATCGCAAACACAGGTAAACAAAATGAACCAAAGACATGGATCTGTCATAGATATCAACTAAAACAAGATAGATGCCTGATGCTTTATTGGGACAGGATAGATCAGCTCAGAAACAGGTCTATTGCCTGTTTGGGGTGCCCCAAATTCCACAACAGGGCAAAAAGTCCACTTTTTGCTGATTTTATAATAAAAAGGTTCAAAATTAAAGATAAACTTTGACCAGAAAGGCCACTTTTACAAATATGTGACCTGCTCCCACAAAACCCGGACAAAGTTGCCAGATCACTTAAGGAGAAAGAGATCAATAAACTTGGATAAAATCAATAGAAAAACAAAAGGAAATTCTAGGCGAATATTGATTTTGATGGGACAAAGGAAAATGCAATGTTTACATGTGATACATCATTTTAAAGCTTGTTTTATCAGCATTAAAATCTGTACATATCTTAAAATGAAAATTTTCCGACTTATCCGGGTTTTGTGGGAGCGGGTCACAAATGTCTTCTTTTCAAAGTTCCACACCCCCAAAAAATAAATCCTGCATGTTTTCTGGGGGTCAATGTACCTGAAATGTCAACAGTGAGGTTAACTTAAGTGTTTAGCGTTATTTCTGTGAAATTAGTGTGAAATACCCCCTCCCCAGGTTTTCGTGACATTGTATTCCTTAGCTATAAAGATTAAATGAGATTTTGACACCATTATGCACATGGAGCCCGAGTTGTGGCAATCGTTCCAGAGTGGAGCTATTCATTATATTGAGTGTTGATCACAATAGCAGTAGCAATTTATTCCATAAGGTTATCAAGGATTAGAATTGCAAATCTGGCATAGCAATCCTCCCTGGTCTAGTGTTTTAAGTAGCTAACCTCATGATACAATGGTCTGGGGTTTGACTCCTACTCATGCTTCTTTTATAAAATATTTCATTATTTCTTCATGTTGGAGGAAAAATTGCAAGTTCAAAAAAGATAAGAAAACCCAATAGCGGCCCTTTGAGGTTTAATAAGGGAGACATGCTCCTGGGGCATGATTGGTGGTCAAAAACTCCAGCGTGCTAATTGGCATGTTCCATTTGGTGAGGTTGCAGTTGACAGCTCTCATAAAAAATTAGACTCAACTAAAATTGGTGGCAATAATACTTTGGGTAAGGAAACTCGAGATGACCCAATACATTACAGTCAAGGGTCAGATGCCAAAAGGGGGGTATTTTTGAAAATGTATAAGTTGCCACCCTTCCATAAATTAAATGCGATGATTATCAGACTTGTGCTTATAAGAGGTGTAGGTTTATATAAGTGAGTGAGATTTCATGTTGCCAGCTTGCTTTATACAGTAGATGGAAAAGTGCATGTTGTTTACCATTTCCGTTTAATTGTTGTTGTCAGGTGCTGTTGATATGAAAACTTGGGAGTTACTCAGTAATGAAGGTATCTTAGAGGACCGATTAATTAAACCTTATGGGTCAAAGACTTATTGGTGATGACGAGAAAAACAGATAAGGTGCTTAGTTAATAGCTTGTATCGTCTTTTTACACTCAAAAAGAATGTTAGGTTCGTGAAATGTGGATGTTTAAATTACAATTTATTTTGCTTCAAAGACCTGTTGACTGGTGTGATAATTTTATACCACCAGGTCTGTGAGTGCACATCACTGCTCGGTAGAACTTCCAGCTCCGGATGTCAGCTAATGAATCAATCCACCTGGTAGAGCTCTTGGCCAAAGCTCAAAGTTAACACATGCGCAACTAGTGGGGAATAGTATTATGCTTGTTACTTGGAAAATGAGGGTTCATGTGTTAATAATAATAAAATAAGATTGGGTTTATAGAGTGCCATTTCATAAAAACAGTGATGTTGCCTTTTATTATTAGGCAACCGTCAGGAAATCACACTCATTTCTCTTTACCCTAGGAGGCAGATACAAGCACACAAACCTATCAGCACACTAAGATTGTAATTTCCCCATAACAGCTTCCCAGATTTCCTTGGGTCGACAAGGCAATTGAGATTAAGTATCTTCACAGGGACACAAACAAGTTGACTGCAGCGGGGATCGAACTCACAATACAATGTTCGTTAGGATTACATGAGTCCTGCACTTCAGTTGTGCCACACATGCTCTCACATGTTGATTTGACAGTCCAAGTGTTGCTTCTGTGTATAAAATGTATCCTCTAAATTCTGCATGCATGATAAATGTATGATGAAATACACCATTGAACTAGACTGCCCAGAGATTCATACCCAGAGGCTGTAGGACAGGATACATACCAGGCCTTTCCAAGGAATGTGTTAAAGAATATCAAGAGTATACCACCATGTTAGAAGCTGATCCTTTCTCAGCTAAAACAACTGCTAAAGGAGAGGAAGTATCAGAGAGGATTTCCCAGGAAAAGATCAAAACCTGGCTAACTTTAATTGAATCCACCCATATGACCCATAACAGCAAGAAAGCATGGTTTACCAACCGAAAGCTTCGAGGGGATCCAACAGAACTTCCATAACAGCCAAATGTTACACCCAACCAAGTTGCCCACCAACTGCTTTTAAATGGCAAGTGCAGCAAGAAGCACAAGAAGATCAAACTAGACCATAAGAGATATAGTGGCGACCCTGGTTTCACTTGCCCTTTCAACATGGACAAACTGGAAACCGGTATTGCTAAACTTCAACCAGGAAAAGCATTAGGCCTTGCCAACATCGCAACTGAGCAGCTGAAAAGCTTTGGCACAGTAGCAAAGGAGTAGCTTCTTGAAAACTACACTTGCTGCCTTATCTCCCACAGGTTCCCAAAGATCTGGAAGAAAGCACATGTTATGGCGCTCCTAAAGCCTGGGAAAGATCCATCTAATCCCAAGAGCTTTTGACCAATATCACTCATCAGACATACCTACAAGCTCTTTGAACATCTCCTGCTCAATCGCATCGCACCTGTGATAGACGAACACCTCATACCAGAAAAAGCAGGTTTCTGGCCAGGCAAATCAACAACAAGTCAAGTACTCAACCTAACTCAACACATCGAGGATGGTTTCGAGAAGGGTTTGGTAACCGGAGTCGTGTTTGTGGACCTATCAGCAGTGTATGACACTGTTAATCACAGATACTTATTCCATACGATTCTGGAACTCACCAAGGACATCCACTTGACTGAGCTTATCCAAGGTTTGCTTGCAAACAGGATGTTCTTTGTTCAGCTAGGAGCCAAGAAGAGTCGATGGCATAGGCTCAAGAATGAATTACCCCAAGGGAGCATGCTCGCACCTCTCCTGTTCAACATCTATACCAACGACCAACCTAGGAGTGCAGGAACCTGCCGTTTTACCTATGCAGACGATCTTGGAATTAGCGCACAAGATGCAGACTTCACAGTTGTCGAAGAGAGATTCTTCAAAGCTTTGATGAGCTCACTCCTTATTATGAGGAAAACCACCTACGTGCAAATCCATGCAAGACACAGGTGTGTGCTTTCCATCTACGCAACCATGAAGCCAAACGTCAGCTTAAAGTATCCTGGTTTGGAACACCCCTGGAATACTGTGATAATCCTGTCTACCTAGGAGTTACCTTGGACCACACTCTCTCTCATAAGACCCTACATCAAGAACACGAAGAGTAAAGTATGTTCATGCAATAACAATTTGAACAAACTCACTGGCACAAGTTGGGGTGCTCGCCCCTGTACCCTAAGATCGACAGCACTTGCCCTGTGCTACTCATGTGCAGAGTGTGCTTGCCCTGTATGGGAAAGATCAACCCATGCCAAGAAGCTTGATCCAGCATTAAATGCCTCCTGCCGACTTATGACAGGATGTCTTCGTCCAACACCAACGGACAACTTATACATGCATGAATTGCTCCACCAGACATCCCTCATAGTGTAGTGAGCATGCAAGAGCATAGCTGCCAAGTATCTAATGTGAAGCATCCAATGTCTGGACAGAGACTAGTTGCTAACCGCCTTAAATCCAGAGAGTTTCTTAAGCAAAGTCCAGCCCCTTGAAACAGTCTCTAAGGAGTTTAAGAGAGTCGCCTTGTGGAAAGAAAGACTTGCTATCAACCAAGTAACATCTATTGGTATTGAACCTGGTGAGCATCTTCCACCTGGAGCCGACTCCTCATGGGCTGAATGGCGATGTCTCAACCGATTGAGAACTAGAACCGGCCGATCTAAGGTTGCCTTGCAGAAGTGGGGCTACCTGGAAGCAGATTAGGACACTACCTGTGATTGTACCACAGACAATGGAACATCTCTTGGTCTGCCCAATGCTGGAGCAACAATGCACAGACAAGGACCTTGCAGAATTCAGTGAAGCAGCCAGACATTGTACACACCTCTGGCTGCATCATATTTGAGAACCACTGTGTTTGGATACGATAAGAAGCAGCAGCTTAGTGATCAAGTTATGAGCCTTTAAAGTTAGACTTTTACATTTAACTTTTTCATTGGTTTCATACCTTGTCTTTCCTTTTCAACATAAAAACTGCACCGACATTGCTATTTACAGGCTGTAGAGCGAACTTTGGGCCAAATAATGACAAATTCGACAGAATAACTGATGTTGAGTCAAAATACTGATTCTTGGTACTACTAGAATTACGGACAAGCTTATTCCAAAGGGTATTGCATGTCTGTTACCACCAAAACTAACATGCCAAAATGTCCACATTTGAAACATTCGGGGTGCTCTGCAAAATGTGCTGGATAATTACTTTAACTGAAATTGATGTCCGTAGTCAAATCAAGAGTCATCAACTAGGAATTTAACAATAAATATTGTAACAGATGTTTTTAAAGGAGGATGGCCCGATTTAAGTATATAATTTTGTCATCTTAATAGATTGGCCTTCACCCCCAAACTTGCAAGTTTCACGCGCACGAATAATCTTCACAACAGCCAGTTAAATCATTGATGTAAGAGTTAAAAAAAAAACGTGATTTTGTAAGCCACACTAGAGTACTGTGATAAAATTATTTGGTCGACCAAAGGGCAAAACATTTTCACTCATAACATATCCAAACCAAATATCCTTAAATCCCAGAATTTCACAGGGTAGTGACAGAAAAAGGAGTAGCTTCTCTGATAACCAACCATTTTTTGGCACCCTTCGGTAAACATACTGAACTCCTAGGGGACGCGGCATTAGTTGTCGGATGTCCATGGACCTTTAATTGCTCATGCTGGGCACACTGAAGATACAGCCCCATAATTGCAATTGATATCAAAACATCAACAAAGGCATTACAGTCAAATATTAGGGGCAAACAATAATACCACATATCTTATGAACTAATAAGATCATGGTGTATTGCCAACACATTCTACCACTGTTTTCCTCTTCAAATTCAGAACCAAAATATATAAGTACAAAACATACTCAGATTAACCATAATTTGCTGAGAGCCTTGTCATCATCGCATCAGTGATTGATTGGGGAATCAGTCAGCCATTTTTTAATCTTAGCATCTGTGTTTGTTCCTAATAAAAACGCCCCTGCTCTAATAAACGCCCCCCCTACGATTTTTGGATAAAACAATTCAAGAATATGAGTTAAGCTTACCTAAATCACATGATTTAATGGCCAGGACTGTTGTAATCCGTATCATAATCGCTGTTGTCATCAATGCTTTCTGCTTAAATGATCCGTCACTAATGGTAGGGTCCGGGCATCGCGCACTGAAAAATCACCATTTTCCGCACCAAATCCGCGCTGAAAATGTACTGAATCCGTGTAATTACGCACCTAAAGGGTCCAGGTAAACAACCATATCCATTTTACAGAAGTGTATATAAATCCATTTATCGATCATATCGATAAAAATACAAAAACAAATCAATGCCTATAAATTTATAATCCTGGGGGACCCTTATGCACGATGCCTACTATTATAAGAATCCAAATATGCCGCAAACGTGTCAATCTGCACATGTTTAGCGCGGCACTTTATTTTGTGTTTGCTCCCGATTGAGTATTTACAGTAAAGCAACAACCTCACCCCCATAAATTAAATGGATCAATCCAAACACCATAGTGAACAACAGTTCCATTCATATGTTAATCGGGGGGTATTGCAAATTTGCAATCAAAAATTACACATGGGTGATAAATTATGTGTGGTCATGAGCTGTAAAGTAAAAAAAGATCAGTATTAGTTTATAAAGCTTAGAACTGTCTTGGGGAATTTCCCGGAGCCGGGCCATGCTCAGTGCAGTGGCACAGTGCATGCCGCGGTGAAGCAATAGCTCAGCTCGTCTTGACCCGGGCATCTTGATCAGTGACACGGGGAATGGGCCACCTTAGCAAATCATTGATTTCACTAGTCCATCGTGCATTTTATTCAACGGTAGGTGTGAAAACAGCGTCCGCCTGCTCGTTCGTTTGTATTATTGGTAATCAGTGAAAATAAGCGTGTGTAAGGTGATTTTTGACTTTCCATTTTTGACTGTAATAAATGCCTCCCCCCCCCATTTGAAAAATGCACCGCCCCCGGGGCGTTTATTAGGAACAATATGGTATGTCGACGTCATGATAAATTAGACTAGACATGTTATGTTATCGTACATGTACTTGCCAATGACAGTACTATTTTGTTTTTATCCTGGTCTTTCTCTTTCAGAAATCAGCATTGTTAGAATTGATGGAAAAATATGACTTGTTAGTTCCACAGTGTCTTCCAAATGAACAGGTAAAACGAGTTAGGAATAAGCTCAAAACCTTTATTATTATTATTATTATTACCTCTACTGCCCATCATTGCTGAATAACATGGAACTACCAGCTGATTTTTATTGATTATTCTTAGGGTTATGTGATGTAATTAGCTAATTAGTGGTGTAGCTGGGGGTATGGCACCCAGGGGAAAGGACACAGAATGGTGCCCCCCTCCCCCATTCCTGAAAAAAATTGCATGCAGAGCATTCAAAACATTTGCACAAATTCCATTAATTTGGCAATATCAAGTGGAATTTCGGGTTTAAAACAGTCTTTTAAAGGCTGACTCAGAGATTTTCATCATGTTTTTTGCATACACATAATGCTTGTCCATATAGTAAATCACTGTGTGAAATAACTAAGCTCAAATCGAAGTCTTTCACATAGAAAATCACAACTTTGTCAAAAAAATTACGGATCTGGAATTTTTGTTATACACGGTATCCTATGGCAATGTTATACTGTGCAGAAATGTTTACTGCATGAAAACAAAAAAAAATCTGATTCATCTCTAACTTTTGGAATTAAGCATCTTTAGTTTTAGATGACTATTTTTAATTGCTAGACAAAAAAAAATGTATTTCCAAATCTCTGAGTTAGCCTTTAAGTGACTATTTAAAAAAAAAAAAAAAAAAAAATTGTTTGTATCAAATTGACATTATGTGTGTATACAAGCACCCAAACTGATAATTATTCCGTGCAATATTCAAAATGTCAGCGCCCAGCACGGACGACTGGTTTTGAATGCGTTTCACCCCCTTGTGCAGAGCATTCAAAACATTTGCACAAATTCCATTAATTTGGCAATATCAAGTGGAATTTCGGGTTTAAAACAGTCTTTTAAAGGCTGACTCAGAGATTTTCATCATGTTTTTTGCATACACATAATGCTTGTCCATATAGTAAATCACTGTGTGAAATAACTAAGCTCAAATCGAAGTCTTTCACATAGAAAATCACAACTTTGTCAAAAAAATTACGGATCTGGAATTTTTGTTATACACGGTATCCTATGGCAATGTTATACTGTGCAGAAATGTTTACTGCATGAAAACAAAAAAAAATCTGATTCATCTCTAACTTTTGGAATTAAGCATCTTTAGTTTTAGATGACTATTTTTAATTGCTAGACAAAAAAAAATGTATTTCCAAATCTCTGAGTTAGCCTTTAAGTGACTATTTATGTTAAAATGTGCACAATTAAGAACACATAAATTTTGACTTTTACCACTTGGATGGGCACAGTATCGATTGAGGGCCCTGACTTGGTTGATTTGGCACCTCCTTTGAGGTTGTGCCCAGGGCTCATGCCCACTTTTTACCTTCTCCAGCAAGAGAAGATATCAGTAGCTTCCCACAATGCATTTCTTCCATTGGAAGTTTTTGTACAGGTAGTCATGTGAATTGTTAGAGATGAAACACTCTTAAAATGCAAGTTTGTGATCAGAACTGTCAATTGAGCCATGTTTCATCACTACGATTCACATCAGTACCTGTATAAAAAACCTCCATTGGAAGCAATGCATTGTGGGAAGCTACTGAAATCTTCTCTTTTCTCCAGCTATGCTACTGTAGCTAATTAGGGATAAGAAAACTTAAAGGTGCATATAGATATATATGAGTAGAAAATCATTTTTGATTGGTTACTCAGAGGGGATATAATTATGCTATATCATGTAATGAGCCAATCAGAGAGACTGTTACAAAGGTGGTATGTCTTGGGATTATGCTGTTACATAATAATCACCTCCATGAAAAGAAAGCAAAACAAAACACTTGCGACTGTGATTATTTTTAATGTTAAAATAGATGGGATGATTGATTATGCCGAGTTTGTCAATTAGGTTTTGTCCTTGGGCATAAACAATGTTCGTACCCAAAATCCTATGAATGAACCCTGTTCATGTTTACCATACTTTCCGCTAACTATTACTCACAAAATTAAATCATTAAATGTCAAATTCAGCCCGAATTTACATGATTTCTGACCACTTTAAGCGTTTGTCAAGGTGTCCATGCATAAATGCTTATTTATACATGGCCACGTGACTGCGTATGACTAATAGCATATGCCGTTACATACGAGGTCAACATGAACTCCTGTTAATTTCCCCGCCGAACGAGTTCGAAACGGGGACTATGAAATGAGCAGCGTCCGTCCGTTCGTCCATCCGTTCGTCTGTGATAAAAATGTTAACCCATGTTGTATATGATTTATCTGTAGTTCCATAAGGGCTACAATGATGTAACTTGGTGGAAAGAAGCGGGTGGATGTGTTCTCGACCTGATTAGATTTTGGGCGTAAAATATGCTAATTAAGTATCTAATTTGCATAATTTATGAAAATTTTCCTGTAAGGCCTGTGTACAAGTTTTCTGGAGTTCCGTAAGGCGTATAATGATGTAACTTGGTGGAAGGGAGCGGACTGAAGAGTTCTTGACCTGATTAGACCCTCCCTCGGGTCCACGGTGAAGAAAACGCTAAGCGACTGAAATTACACTAGACTCTTCAACCCATATCCGTGGACCCTCCGAATCTGTAGGGAAAACGTCTCCAATCTCCCCCAAGGTCGGGGGAAGCACTCCGCCACAAACATTAGGCAAAACACATGGTTCTGGTATACTCGCACTGTCTCTCGACATGCCGTATGTGCGTAAGAGACACTTAGCCAGACCAATCAGTGCGACGGCTTATTTTTTGTGCAGGATTTAAAAGGGGCCCTGGGAACTGTGCGGCTGTTGACGACCACCTGGAGGTTGTCGCACGCGCACATTGTGGTTTGGCGCAGGCAGGTGTGTGGCCTCCCAGTCACGATTATCGGGTTAATGTTTATTGACTTCATGAGATGCATTTTTATTGAAACTTATCACAAATATACTAGTACTAGTAGTGTTATGTATTATTATTATTATGATTAGTATCAATCAAATATCCGGAAAACCCTTGTCGTGTACATTTTTTACTTGCTCATTACTATCGGTAAAAATATTTATTTGATAGTTTGTCACAAATGAATAAAGATATCCATTCTAATTTTATTCGCATTTCAGAACCTGGCATTTCATGCATCTTAATGAAGCTTGATGAAGACAATTTATCATTGCTCGTATATCGAAAAATCCTCAAGATATCTATATTACTAAAAAACAGATCTGACGGTCTGTCAGGCAGCATTCGTTATACTTTGACCTATGGGCTGATACCGGGTGGGGGGTGGCATCAAATATGAAATGGATATGGGTTGTAGGCTCGTGATTCCAAACCCAAGGGATTCGGTATGTGACAGAGCGACTGAAAAAAATATAGGGGCCTTGAGGTGTGAGAGATAGCCAAATTACCCAAAAATAGGGGTTTCCCGAGAGACAAATATATATGCAAATTTTCCCAAAATTTAATTTTAAAAAGTTCTTTGGGTGAGATTTTATTTTCCCAAAATAGGGGTCTGTGGGTGACACGTGTAAAATTTTCACAAATATGGGGTTAATGGGTGAATTAAAAAAAAAATAAATATGGGGTTTGTTTGGGTGACAACGATGCTGAAAAAGGGGGTGGGTTAAGCAGCCGCTTACATACGCGTCGCTTCCAAGGAGGGAGTGCCCGGGGGGCGGGGGGGCAATGGGTCTAATATTAGCATGAGGTAGGAGGAGGACATAGGACGTTTGTTTTCGGGGTTTTAGAGTGACCCAAAAGGTTCACAGGTCATCTCGAGGTCAATTTGCGTTACGACCGCTACTGACCTGGTCAAAGGTCACCCACATAGGTCGAATGTCACACATGGTGGAGATGACTAGTTGGTACCTATTTTCAGCAAAATTAACCCTTAGAAATGGGGGTTTTACTCTGTTTTCAGCTCGAGGGTGTCTGACACGGGGGAAGGGGGAGAATTTCCCCCTGCCGCGACGGCTTTTAATTTAATTTACCGGGCGCAGCGGGGCTCTAACCTATTTATTTTCAGAATGATAGCCCATCCAAAGGAAAATACTACAACCCAAGCAACCCACAACAAACCAACAAAAAAAACGAGGAAGAAATCACAAGGACAATTTCTGTATTCTCCTTCCCCGTCTTTTTTATTTTTCTTATTTTATTTTTATTGTTATTTTCCATATTTGGGGCACTCTAAGTGCTCTAGAAACATGTAATGGTACACATAAATGATATCACAAAGCAACGAAAGTGAAAAAAACTGTAATTCCGCATAATCATGACTGTCAAAACTTATTAAATGGAGCTATTCAATTAGGTGCGGTCGCGTAATCGATAAAATGAAGACCTATAAGTCGCGTGCCATTGATCCCACGCTGTTTTGGTCGTATCCATGGTCCCCCCCGGGTTTAAGCATTCAAAATTAACGAGATGTGCGCAAGGTAATGCGGTCACATTACTTGTTAATCGATACTGCTGGAGACATTCCCTACAGATTCGTACAGTCTCGGCGGCCTACTCCCTACCCCTAGTGTTATTCCAGGAGGCCTGGTGCATTCACTCTGTGGACAACGTTGTTTGGCAGGACTGTCCAGCTAGGGGGTTGGTAACTGAAAAGTCCAGTTTTTAGTTTAGCATTATCTTTTAAACAAGTGCACTCTAAACCTCAGAGACAGAAGCCGAAACTGGGGTACAGTCTAGACCTGATTTAGATTTTGGGTGTATTCTGCAAATGAAAGTTGGCAAATGAGCTAATTAATATGCCATAAAATCGGCATAATTGCTATATTTTTTTAAATGTGCGTACATAGCTACTCAAAATTCCTGCCCTGTATGAAAGCCATCATGGGGCACAATCTTTTTTGCAATTTGAAAATGTGGATTTATGTAAGGTCTTAGGTATGCAAATGAGCTATTAATATCGTAATTGCTGTATCGCTGAAACACTTACGTCGGATAGGCAAAATTCTTTAGCTAACACATGATACTACTATGCCATAGGGGATGGGGTGGGGTGTTGGGGAGGGGGTGGGGTGTTGCCGGGTGTTGGGGAGGGGGTGGGGTGGATTGCAATGATGTTGTTGGGGAGGGGGGTGTTGTGGGGGGTGTTGTGGGGAGGGGTGAGGGTGTTGGTCGGTTGTTGGGAGGGGGTATGGTCTTTCGTGGGTGTATAGGGAAGGGTGGCAATTTACGGGGTATTGGGGTGGGCATGTACGGGGTATTGGGGTGGGGGGTGTGCGGGGGGTTGGGGGGTGTTGCAGAATTTTGGGGAGGGGTGAGGGTTGTTGCCGGAGTGTTGGGGGTGGTGTGTTGGTAGTTGCATTAATCGCATGTTATGATTGACAGCAAATTTAGGCGGGCACATATTTTACGCATCGCGTAAATAACGAGTTAGCCTTGTTTTGTACTAAATCTAGTATTCTGCAATTTTGGATTTAGGAGCAAATAGACAAGAAACCAGGAATTGCTACTATTGCCTTCAAGGCTGCAGAAAGTTGACCGTGATGGCGACGGCACCTCTCAAAATTCTGATTCCAATCAAAGTAGTAACTACTGTATTCTCCATGATTTTAAAATGGATTTTTACCAAGTTAGTAATTGTTTTTTTTCTTAAACAGCTTTAGAATTTACATCACTTTTATTGGTTCTTTTCTTGCCCGGTTTAATCTCATGCTTCAATCTGGTTGTTACAACTTTTATTGACGCTATTATGAGGTTATATGTTCACCAGTCAATACCAGTGTGTTTGCTCATTCTTGCATGCCGAGTGCCAACAATTACTCATCATATTCTTTGCATTTACCAGGTTCTATTTTTCTCCTGGGTATGGCATCTCTATATCGTCTTGCATTAAAAAAATCACTACCTATCTCCTTGAAACAAAGTTTATAATTTTGCTTTTTTTTTTTTTTTAATTTTTTAGGTTTTTTCTTTTTTTAAAGATTTTATTTTCAACATTTATTCAACATGCATGTATTCCTTTTTTGGGAGTTACCATTGTGTCCATAAATACAAGGCAAACTTGCTAACTGCGAGCATGGAATCAAAGTGCCACCCATTCCAAATTTACAAAATTTGAATTGTTCAAATTCACCACCTCAACAAACTCAACTTCATGCTTTGAACTGCACTTCAGTTTCCAGCAAAGTTTTTGGCGTAAATGTTACGGGTTTGTTGGACTTTTTTTGAGAATTCTTGCCTATTTTTCATCACTACTTGAATTTTAATCCATTGGTGAAACCCTCAGGATAAGGTGCAATTGGGCTACTTTTTTGGTGTTTTTTAATCCATTTTCTGCAATTTATGTAAATATCCCCTCATGCTTACATAAGTCTATAAGAGCTGCTGGGTGACAGATCATTAGTTCATCAAACTTTATATTCCATTACTACAACGTATCAACAAGCAGTGAAGGAGGAGTCAATCAAAGGTCAATTAAGGCCCCAAAACAATGCACCCCCCCCCCCCCCGTTGGAATACATTAACACGACAGAACCGGACATCTATCATAAACACACAGAGTGCTTGTCAACCCTCATATTTCTTGGCTAAAAACAAAAATCACATATTCACTACTCTGGTTTCCAACGGGGTTGTCTTGGCACTCCTTTGCTGGCATTGTTTCGTAGGGATTACTCTACCAAGAACCAGGGAACCATTTGTGGACATCAAGTCCAGGCCATCAAGTCCGTAATTGTCAAGTGTTAAGTGATATATACCATGCTATGTTTAGACCAGACCCGTGGCACATAGATGTCTATGGCCTGGTCAGACCCTCCACGTCTGCAGTTCTTTCATATAGCAATCGATTGATTACCCTAGTAGTTTGTACACTATGTAGTGCTGGTTATTGCAATAACATATTATTTTGTCACACATGGAATATGTTACCATACCGTCTTAAATTTAGAAAACATTTCTTTGTACCAGCAACTAAAGATTCATTTTTCTCCTTTGAATGTCACTTCATCATTTTTATGGACTTGTCAATTGGTGTGTATGTAGCATTTTGTGTGTGTTGCTTTGCGTGCATTTGTGTGATTGGAAATTAAATGTTAATGGTAAAAGTGGTACATAAAAATTAAAAATGTTTCACATTGGGAGGAAGTATGGTTATGTGCCGCCTATAAGACCCTCATTTTCAGGCTCTTTTTCAGTTCCAGTGACCCCCATTTTAGGACCATACAGTTCCAGAGACCCTACTTTTCATGTCCAAAGCCATATTCTACCAAATTTTCCGAACTCCTCAAAAAGTAGCTGGAAATGGAAGGAAATCCAGCTTATTTTCTGAAAACCTAGTTCCGGAGACCCCCCCCCCTATTATAGCTTGATTAGGTGCAACTGGTCTTGTTTAACCCTATCATGACCAAAACTAACTGAGCTGAGGCTAGAAAATCACCAAGTCCAAAATGATGCGATGATGTCATTGTATGAACACACATATGGGCACAAAATCGCTAGGGGCCAGCGACACCATCGTGGCTTGCCACCATTGGTCATGGGACTGGGGCACCATGGACGTCTGGTTTGATTCCTACCCAAGATGTCCAATCTTCTTTACCTTTTATCCCTATTTCTCATGAATAAAATGGGAAGAGTGTTGGTGCTGAAGGTGCAACAAGAGATTTCAAGTCATATATTTTCTGTGATATGTAGTGATTTCATATAGATTAGACACTCAATAGATTCCCTAACTTTTATTTGGCTGCAGAAATAACTTCAAATGAAAAAAGGTGATTTGTGTATGCTTATATTTCAATAGAAAACATAGGCTGAATTTCCTATTTGCTCCTTTAGGAAATGAGACATTTCACAATTTTTGTACCAAAGAAACAGTTCTCAGCTTAATCCTTTCAGATGGGGATATGTTTGATAGAAAGCTTTAGACCAGTGCAAAAATCTGAATTTTTCACATTTTAGGGATACTTGTTAATTTGAAATCTCTTGTTGCACCTTTAATGATATTTAGTTTAAAATTTATTTCCTTACAGTTGGTTTCTTTCATCGCATCATGGCTCGTGCCGTACACTGGTCACAAAAGCAAGGCGGCTTAGCCCCAAAGTTACTTTATAGGAGGGCAACTTTCTTTGCAGATGATTATCACAACTTCAGGCTACAGATGTCCTCCAGGCTACAATCCATGATAGAGGTAAATGTCATCCAGTTAAACTCACTTGGAACCATTTATGCATTGAATCAATCTTAAGACAATTTATAACAGAATTTGTTTATCTTAGTCTTAGAACTTGCTCATCACTACACATCTATTGAAAAGTCTCATTTTTGTGTCACCTGGCTTAAGGCAGGAAGACACATAGGGATCACTTTGTCCACTGTTGTCTGTTTATGTAGTGTGTTGTTGTCTATTGTTGTAAAAAAGGGTAAATAGCTACATACTTAGATGATGTAAACAAAACTTGAGTCATAGGTGCAGCATGGGATCCCTCATTTGTTGATGAGGTCAAAGGTCACATACCAAAGTCAAAGGTCACATACCAAGGTCAAAGGTCACATACCAAGGTCAAAGGTCATATGAGGTCAAGTTGAAAGATAAGCTGAAAATGTAAAATTGACCTCAATTGAAAGTTGAAGTTCAATTGGAACCAAAATTGGTTTATGGATATTACATGCAAACTCTCATTTGTTTATCAGTTCAAAGGTCACATATTAAGGTCAATGGTTATATAAGGCCTATCATTCACAATCTGCGACAGAAGACAACACTAGCGGTGATGTATTTTTATGACAAAACCAGAATAAACAAATAATATCAAGAGTGTTACAATATCCAGTCAATAACAAGGTCAGAAATACCCTTTAAACACTAGTATGCAAATGATCTTCATTTTTATATAACAACAGAATTTATTTTTGTTGAGCAGAATGATTGGTTCACAAATTTGGAATGTCCAAAACATAGTTACATAAACAATATTTATATAATCAATGGCAAGGTTCTTAATAATAATGATACAGCTCACACTCTCTAGAAGTGAAATCTCTGTTGAGGTGTAAGTCCAAGCATGGAGGTGCTGCAGCTCAGCAATGACATGGTGTCACGGTGAAGATGTCGAACTGGTAGCTTGTATCATTTAAGTTCCAAAATAATAAGTTCATAGACATTTTCTGTAGTAAGTCTCTTCTTAGGAGCAGTCCTGAAGATGACATTGTCCAGCAGCTCGAGACAATTACATTCTTTAGGCCCCTTGATGACACAAAATTTTGCAGCTCTGGCAATAACAGTTTGGGATGTAATATTCACTACACAAGTATGTTGCAAATATCCACTTTTAGGACCAGAAAAATAAGGATTTATGTTCATCAGGTAACAGCAGTTTTATTCTTCTTGTGC
>JAMKCH010011819.1:0-26838 GCA_023653785.1 Ophioderma brevispina | reverse complement strand
AAGATCAAACAAGATACTCATTTCATCCATTCTCCTTCATTGATTGTAAGTGCTTGAAAAGAATAAGGGGATCAGCAAAGTTTGTTTTTGATTTAATGCGCGTTACGGAAGTATATTTTCCCACAGTGTATTTTGTGACACAGACTGCAAAAATATCTAAATTCATTAATACTGCGTGAGAGTCTGAGATACTAACGTTTAACACAATAACAGCCACAGATCTAGAATGAAACTAATCTCTAAAAATCATAGTTCTTTTTGGATTTTTTTTGCATCAGAGAGGGGCAGAAAGTTTTGATTAAATCCCAGAACATCCCTCAACTCTGTGCACTGAGATTCCCAGAAATTAAACATGTCTTTCTTGATCGGTAGTTTTAGCTCTTTGGGATCTGACGAGCACCAAACGCATTTTCCACCATGCCTAGTAGCACGTCATTAGGCTGGCTATTATGCAAGCTCATACTTTCCGACTGCCGTAGTTTTTGATCCACTAGCCAACCTGACGCAGCGTTGGTGGTTAAGAATTATACCTTTCATAGAACATAGATTAATGCCCCCCGTATAACTCTAGTCTACAAAGGTGATGTGGCGCTTGCTACTCATCAAACCCTGCTCTTTTTTTTAAAACATAAAAAGAATAAGGGGAGCAGGTCAACTAATTTTCATACCCTTGCGAGGAGCGATATGTACAGGTCATCTCATGCAATCGCTATGCTCTGCAGCTGTCCTGACACTGTTTTCCCGGGGATTCATTTACGTCCATGAGATTGATGCGGAACCGGCGGTATGGTGGTATACTTTACCCGACAAAATATGTTAAAATAAATATGACTGGGGAAAATCATAAAAAATAATACAAAGGATGAAGAATGGGAATACAAACTGTTTTTAAATTGTTTCTTGGCAACGAGAATTGCATAAATAATTTTCGCCATCAACCCGCAATGAACTTAGTACTCTAGAGCCGTACACGCCACATGTCTTCCCGCATCTGTCCAACTTGTCAAGCATATTAGCAATTGTAGACTGCCTTACCTGGGTGGGAATGGACGGCACGTGAAGGCCAGGTCGATTAATAATATTGGGTAAATCAAAAAGTTTTGGATGTATTACTTGAAAAACCGCAATCATTTTGAATGCAATCAATAATAATGAACTCTCTAATCTTCAATTTAAAACGAGCATTATGGTTTGATATTCTGATGACTCAGGACAGGAGGAGTTTTGCGGGAAATTTACAATGCCGCTTATAGATTGGGTGACTTATATTTTACGCACATTCTGGTAAGTAAAAGATAACCTATCTTCCAAAATACCCGGGTCTCCATCGGGCACTTTTCGCCCCATTTTTGTCCCGCACAGATTTATTAATTTATATCATTGTCGCCAATTCCATAGGCCCGATGTTTAAAAGTTGACCACCAGTGCAACTACCACTAAGTACTCACTGGGTTGGTCGATCTTTAACATATAGGGCAAACCATCGGATCGGATCGGTCGATCGGCCGATACGACAAAAAGTATCGGCCATCGGATTGGAAGAGGAAACCCTGGATCGGTTATCTCTACTGTGTCGTCTTTTTTTGTTTTGGTTTGTTTAATATTGTACATTTTAGTATTCTCTTAGTCTCTTTGAATCCATTTGGATCCTGTTGATGTGTTTTTAAACTTTGACTTTCTGTTGGACTACCTTGTTTTTTTTGCTGTAATAGGTTAACAAACCGATCGACATGCAATAAGTCCAAAATTTAGAAAGTAACATTAGAGAAAACGTAATTTTAGTAAATATTAGTTTCAAAGTAGCTTGTAAAAGACCTTTAAAATATGTAAAGCGTATCCAGCAAAAGATCAGATTCTAAATTATCTTAAATAATAGAAACAGACAGAAAACAATACTGATAAGATTAAAGCAAAAGAAGATATTCTGTGAATTACAGTCTCCAAATTTCATTTGGAATGACACCATTACACCTAAGTAAATGCAACATACCTAAATTTTTTGGTTAAAGATAAATTCTCTTGGCCTTCCGAAGTCGTTATTGGTGAATTTATTTTTCTTTAAAAATCACTGACCCTCACGTAAAATGCCTATGTATTTATTGATTACAAATTGCTTCAAATCACCCTGTCAGTTTTGCCATGCTGAAGCAGCGAGATGATTCAATTCATTTTGGCAAACCCGACTGAAGTTTTTGTCAGCTATCACAATCCCTAACAAAGCTTTTTTTTGTTATTCTAAACCATCTGTTTCATTCAAGTAGGAAGGGTTGTGTCCTGTTGAAGATGCTTTCATTCAATAATGTTCCCAGAAGATAAAACAATCAACTTAGCCAACCATAAAATGACTTCCCCATATTCAAAGGAGTGCAGAGGTTTAGCTAGTCGTGTGGATAGGTATTGTGGTTCATGCTCTCTGAGGGTGTTGGATGGTCAAGAAAAGTTTTTTTATGCATAGGGCATCATGGGGGTCACTTGTCCAGAGGGGGTAATTACAGTTTGATGCAGCAAGGCCGATTCTCCTGCTTGGAGGTGAACACTGTCCTGGGTTGGTAGGCCAAAGAGGGGCTGATTTATCCGTGACTTTCATTCAGCCTTACCAGTCAAAACTCTCTGAGGTGGCAACCTGCCCCCCCCCACACCCCCTCTGTTACACTACCGGGTTGTGCAAGCATTAAAATGGCTGTTTTGCATTAAATAATGGCCAGATGACTGGAGCTTCATTGTTTCCTCATCATGATAGAGAGCATGTGTGGTCTATGGAAAAGTGCAGGACTCATGACCATTAGATTGTGAGTTGAGCGCCCCGCCGTGGCCAACATTTTGTCCCTGGGGCAGACACTTTATCCCTCGCTTTGCTCACTTCACCCAGGTGCAAAATGGGGAGCTGTTAGGCGTCACCTACTGTGCGCCATTATAATTGGCTGTCCATAATTTTTAATATGTGAAAATGAATTCCTAAGTGACAGCAGAATAAATGTAACGTGCTTTGAGACTTCATTGTTATAAGCGCTATATAAATACGTGCATTTATTTATAAGAAACTTGTGTTATTTCACTCCTAAAGTGTCTTGCTATCACTGTACACATGTGATTTTACATCATATGTGAAATTACATGTGAAAGCTTACATCATTATACATGTACATGTGAATCTTACATCATCGTACATTTAAATTGCAATATTTGACAATTCCAAAAAATTATATTATTAATAACTAAACTTATAATGACTTAACCATGACCTACATTCTTGTTCAGGTTTCAGTGCATTCATGAGTAGCAACCTTTACACTGTTGTATGATTCTCATACTGTGGTGAGCCTGCACTTAGCCATTCAACACGCTCCACAGACACTCTCCCAGACACTCAGCCACCCACACACCCACTGAAGACATTATAACCAGGGATGGATATATTAATGAACGCCCCATTTTATGATGCAAAAAAAATTATGCCCTAACATTACAATGACATTACATCTCACCAAAGTGGAGAAGTATTAATGTACATGTACATTGATGTAACATTTTAGATTTAACATAATAAGAAATATAATGAAGTAATGCCAAAGATAATTTGCTTTCGTTTTACATTTACAATTACAAAATTGAATTAAACAATAACCTAATAGAAATAACTATAGAATTATCAGTTGGCAAAAGGTTAAATATGAAACTATTAATAGATGTCACCAAAAACTAAAAATCCAACCACTAGTAAATGTCAACATTGCGATTCCTCCCCCATAACTACGTGGAACAACACACACACACACTGGGGTAATGAATGGATGAGTGGTATCCGAAATCAGGAAATCACAGATCAAATGTTTTATAAAAAATGATTTGTCACACATTGGGTTGGGTAAAAAATTTTAATTTCTCTTGATTACTAGCCAGACAAATATTGAATTTGAACTTCTTATAAGACCTTCAATTTTAGTGGAATCTAATTTGGTCCATCCTCTACTTTACTCAGAAATCTTTAACCCCTTGTGTCTTCCTCAAACATGGAGGCCATAAGCTGAACTGCCTGATTTAGCCAAATAAGTTATTAAATTCTTGTGCCAACTTTTGAAACATACACCACTGTTTTGCCTCTTGATATGAATGTGTAGCGGGCATATATTTTACATACGTACTGACTTGCATCACATTGATTTTCTTCTTTGAGTTGGTACCATTCAAAATGGCAATAACTTTTTATGATTAATTTTTAATTTGAAACAACCAAGGTACAGCCATGTCCAATTAAAGGATGTCTCATTTATCAGCATTAAAAACCTAGTGACACCCCATCAAAAATGCTTATATCGTAACTAAGGAGTTCTTGCTCCTTTGCGTCTAGTTTGAGAAAATGGCTGCATTTGTCTTAAAAATAAAACAGCAATTGATCTAAATTTGACTTTTTGCTTGGTGCAAAAATCTCTATTATCATTTGCCCATAATCATAATCTTATTTTGTTGAAATATGTCTCTAAGTCTACCAAATTGCAGAGTTTCAGGCATGTACAAGGATACTTGTTTTAGGCATCCCTTGCCAATATCTCAAATTTAATCATTTCTGACATTGATTGATCAGGCACATTTGGCATTATGACACACTTTATCTCTGTGTTGCCTTTTCCCCCTCTCTTCACTCTCTGTAGTCTGCGTAATTTTTCTTGTCTCAAATTTCAAGGCAAATTTGTCAAGCTTCTTCATGACCTCGATGATCACAAAGTATAGTAAACAATTCTGCTGCCCTGTGTACGCTGAGTAGTCATCTCAGAACCATTAATGTTACTGAATTCGTAAATTCAGCCTGTGCTGGGAATCAGATGTACTCAAGGTTATAAGTGCAGAGAAAATTCAGGGAAAATGTTCCTTTTTCAGTACTTACTGCTACATATCCTACATAATGATTATTGATTACACATCAGCTAGCTATATAGCTTCACATCCTTTGGATCCCGATCTCTTCATGGGGTCAGCTGTATAATGAATCATTAGTAATCACACCATGTGATTTTGAGTTTTGAGTTGACCAACCAGGTAGCCTTGTTGCCATAGTACGCGATAGTTCGCAGTCCTGGTTTCTAGCTAGAGGACATAATGGATTGATTGAATCCCAGAGTATGGGCGTTAGATTAAAATTCTCCTGAAACCGTAAAACCATTTGCTACTACAAAAGTACAAGTAACATTGTGTTTAAGAAAACATTCGTTGTTCACATCATAGGCAGGGTTCAAACTTGAGACTCCCATGTTTTCCCAAATACATTGTCTACCTTAAGTAACTGAAAAAAAATATGTACATCATTATGCAATGTGATCTTGTTGAAAACTGGGTAATATTTTACATTGGTCTCAATCTGTGTTTTCTTACCCCTGATTGTGCTGTGTAAGTGTACTTGTTAATGACTGTTCTAGAGGATCGGAATGGTCAAATATAACTTGTGGAAAGGAGGGGGTGGGGTGGGTGACTGTTGGGTGACCTCATGTGACCTTGGTGATCTCATGTGACCTTTGTGCTGGTCAAAATGTTAACACCTTAATATATTGCCTGCCGTTTTTAAGTTCCGTAAGGGCTACGATGATGTACCTTGGTGGAAATTAGGGGCCCTGGGGGGGGTGACATGTTGGTGACCTCATGTGACCTAGTTACCTCATGTGACCTTTGGCCCCCAGTCACAAACTCACACGGCAGACGAGGAAAGTTCAATCCTACAAGTCAATTTGGACTAAATTGATAAAGGGTTTTGATTTTATGGTCAGTTGTTTCTGTCAAGACCCATTTTATCCGATTAACCTACCTTAACCATTTGATTTGTCTTGTGTTCTTATTTGGTATAACCATTAGATATCATTTTCCCATAATAATAACATTCTAAATGTTTGTGTTCCTCTCTACCTGTTCAGGTCTACTCAGGAATTCTTTAACCCTAGCCCGCCGATCAGAAGCACTGTCTCACTCACTATTTGAACTACTCAACAAAATCAGCCCGATATTCAAGAAGAACTTTGCTCACCTGCTGAAGAAAAGGTATTTTCCCCTCTACAAACACACACACACACACACACACATGTGTATGCATGTGTGGTGGCACACATACACATGTAGGCACACATGCACATACATGCAAATTTGTGATGCTTTTAGTAACATGGAGCATTCTTATCCACTATAGCGGTTACCCTGAGTCTTCAATAAGTCATGCAGTTTTTCCAAATTGAGAAGTCATGTAATTGTGATATGGGGTTTATGAAATCCAGGAATGGTCTTGGGATTTTTCTCAGTTCAGAGAAAAGTTAATTCCAGGTGAAAAAAGAAACAAGAGACATTTGGTTTGCAAGCAACCAATTGTTGCAGGATGTTTCTGGTGGGCTGAAAGTGATCAATTTCATGCCAGATCATCTGAATCTCATTATTTAGTTATGAATTTTAAATTTTGAGATTTATGGCACTGCTATTTCAGGAGTGACTGTAGCACTCAATGTCCAAAAACAAAGGTCAGTTAACAATTGTTTTTATAGAACAAATATAAGAGGGGTATTGATTGTGTAATGTACTGAATCTCAATTTTCTAATTAGACCTTTGCTTGAGATACAACCTGAAATTCACAGTAAGCTCACATTTGAAAACAGACATGGTTAATTGCTCAACATTTCTCTTTATTATTTTGTGTTTGTCAGGTCACAAGACACCCCTTTGAGAGGTACCACACATTCCCAAGTGTACTCTGGATGGCACCCAATATGGAAACACCAGAGACTCAATACGGGCTGAAGATGGTTAGTATCATCAAATTACATTTTCTAACATTTCTTACGTTTTTGATTAATAATTACGTGGGGATTATCGTCATTTGAAGTACCCAATTACATTCCAACTTTTTGCAATAATTTTTGGGGCTCAGTCTTTTCAGCCGTACCACTTTCTTACCATGCAACTGATAGCTCAGTACATTATGTAGGCTTCGCTAACCTATTGGCGTTTGTGTTCATGGGCTAGACCCTGGGGGGGGGGTCTTCAGGACAGAGGACTGCAATAAACAGGTGTCTTTGGGTTAGGAGACCAGCCCCAACCAAATTCCCTCAAAATAGGGGTTTTCAGTGACAATTTTGGCAAGATTTCCAAAACTGGGGTCTTTGGGTGAAATTTGTAAAATTTTCTCAAAAATAGCAGGTCTTTGGTTAAACATGTTCACATTTTTACCCCAAAATAGGTGTTTTGGGGTGACTGATAAATTTACAAAAGAAAGGGTCTTTGGGTGACAACATATGCATCACCTCAAAAATGGAGTTTAAATTAAATTAATGCACGTGCATTTCAATTATTGCAGATTTGGGATGATTCATTTTGTTCATATGACTACATTACGGGATTGCTTGGTTTTGTTTTTTGGAAAAAAAGGCAGACCTCAGAACAACTGACAATTTGTATTCCACCAGAAGTTTCAATGTGTGTGTGTGGAAAAAATCATAATGGGTTGACAAATCAAGATCATCATACTATTCGTGTGTGCCATTCTGACTTGTTTTGGGGTTATAATATCCAAATGTCTGATACAATTTTATCTCAAAATTTTGAAGCTTTTTTATCCCATGTGCCTCCGTCAATGAGGTGAAAAAAAACCATGATAAAAACTCCCCCACCTATCTTTAGTCAAATCTTTTATTTGGAACAAGAGGATGAGAACATGAGTTAAATAGGGGAAGAAAATATAGAAAATGTTGTAACAGAGATAAATGTGGCATTTAGATTTATTTCCAACAAGAGAACACCATAGTGTCGGCACCTTAGTTAGCCTGTCTATGAAAAAGATGGTATCTATGAGCATAACATATAGTCTGACTGTCAGGGCTAATAGCACACAGCATTTATGACATTTTGATGTTGGAAGGTATAAGTTCTCACATGGCCCCCCAAAAAAAAAACTTTGGATTTTAATTCATTGAAAGGGTAATATTCATGCCTTGATGCAATTCCTTGTCTTTATACAACAGTTTCCTCACCCCCGCTTCCCGGTCAGCTTCCCAGATATTGATGCCAACAATTCACGCCATTAGGCTATGAGGGGGGGGGGGGGGGGGGGGGGTGTAGTGAATCCCTGTGAGCCACTCCTCCTTAAATCTCCTATATATAATATTATGACTCAAGTTTTAGGTCAAGGTAAAAGTTCAAGTTTCATTTCATTCCGAAGAATAGGATAGTTCAATAATACAATATATTAAAATAGATAGGCAAGGTTATAATTATATTGTAGAGGTAATAATATATACTCTAGTATTTAATATGATCATAGTAATATAACCTTAGGTAACTATAGTGTGCGTTACTAGAGTGGGGAGATTCAAATATATAATTATCATAACAAACTAGAAATGTGGATAAACATTAAATTCAGGACAATGATAACTTAGTATTAGTGATATGAAAATCAAAGTTTTTAAATCTGGTTTTGTCCCGCGCTAACAGGGTGACCGGATTCACCTCACACTCACAACATTAACCGCACTACACTGTGCGGAAAGGATATAATAGAACTTTGGAGGGGAAAATAAGTACAGATAAAGAAAAGCTAAGAGGAGACGCTTATAAGACAGGACAAACATCGACAAGGACAACAAATATGTTACGGAGACATGTATACACAACCAATTTCTTCATGGGAGTACCTGTGAAGTAGCTGTTAAGTAGCCACGGAGTACCCACCCGCATGGGTACCACATCGCTGGACGCAAAAGTGGGGGTAATCATCTACCTAGGTATAAAAAAAAAAAAAAAAAAAAGAAAACTTCAATATTACAATGGCGAATTCCTGTTAGTTCCCGTCGATTAATAACTCCGTAGGAGTTAATGATAAGAACGAAAAGGGGGATCAAATGAGGGTCGGTATTTTTTAAACCTGTCAGACTATAGATTTTCAATAGCTGTCAATACGTACACGCGTTTGTCTATAAGAGCTTCGCTTCGCGCTCGCTTATAATATAGTATTATAATATGATCATAGTAATATAACCTTAGGTAACTATAGTGTGCGTTTATCTGAGTGGGGAGATATCAAATAATCAATAATTATCAATAAAAAATAGAAATGTGGATAAACATTAAATTTCAGGACAATGATAACTTAGTAGTAGTGATAGTAAAATCAAAGTTTTAAATCCAGTTTTGTCCCCGCTAACAGGGGTGACCGGATTCACCTCACATTCACAACATTCACAGCAATACTACTGTGTGAGGATTATAATATAACTTTGGAAGGGGAAAATAAGTACAGATAAAGAAAAGCTAAGAGGAGACGCTTAAAAGACAGGACAAACATCGACAAGGACAACAAATATGTTACGGAGACATGTATACACAACCAATTTCTTCATGGGAGTACCTGTGAAGTAGCTGTTAAGTAGCCACGGAGTACCCACCCGCATGGGTACCACATCGCTGGACGCAAAAGTGGGGGTAATCATCTACCTAGGTATACACGCAGTAGCTTAACCACTAGTCACCTCATTCGGGAGTACCTGCATGGGTACTCCCATGCAAATGAGCTTTGAGCTCTGTGTGATTATTTAGTAATTTTATCCTTTATGCAACATTTTGGTCACGCATGTTAAATGTTTTGCAGAAAATGTCATATATAAGGGTTTTTGGTGATGCTCAACTCAAATATAGATGTTACTAAGTTTGAAAATGATCAGAAAGTCGTAAACAACAATGGAATGTTTGGCGCCCTCTATGGTTGAAAGTGCTGCCTACAAGGTAGCTGGTAGGAGAGTACCTGTGAAGTAGCTGCAGAGCTACTCCACTCCTGGTGGCTTACATGGGTACCTACCTCAGTTACCAAGCAAGCAACTGCAGAGTACTCTATAGGATGGGTACTGCTAAGTAAATATAGCTGCTATCCACCTTGTGGCTCGTGTTCTTCTCAAGGACTTAGTTGTAGGTACTGCATCAATATTGTATCAAGGGGGTACCCTTGGAGTAGAGCTTAGAGTACACATGGAGTAGCCTAAGCTCTGGGTTACACCGTGAGTAGGAATCTTGTTGTGTATTATTCGAGTTCAGCTAAATCATTGGTTCTGCTAGAATCATGCATTGAAGCCAACTCCTCATTCAAAACTCTCTACTTTTATACACACTAACCTGCTCTCTGTTATTGGAAATCAGGCAGGAATCAATGAAATTGTATAAATTGTCACAGCTGTTAAGAATGGCCTGTAATTGTTTCTGCCAAAGACATATGGGTCATTCCCATAATTAGGAGTCCATTTGGTGTTTTTTTTTCAGTATAATTACAAATCAGAAAAAATATATTAATCCTGTTTTTGTTCTGAATTCTCAAATTTTATCCAAGTTAATACTTTCCCTGGACCAGTGGGAGTTATGATTAATACTCTTGGGAAAATCGATAGCTGCTTTGTGCATAATTACAGCTAATTACATTGATAATCTGTATTTTTCATATTTATTTTTATTATTTTTTTACCTTCTCGGAAGTCCTGGCCCTTCAACATGAACATTTCTGTGTATATCTCCATCTCCTCTATCATGTACATGAAGGATACAACTACAGATGATAGATTTGTTGGCCAATTTTCGAATTTCCCGCTGACATTATGACTCATGTGTTTACAAAAATGGCGAATTTTCAATGCAAAATACCTGTACAATGCATTGAACGCCATTCATGCCGCACAGAGCACACACACAAGTTTTGAGTCAATTTGGTGTTCTATCTTTTCCTCTCCTGCATTCAATTCCACCAATATAGCGATAAATGTTGGTTGACTAGGTTCCTTGATCCTTGTAGATTGCTAAAATTAAATTCCCGGCTTCGTAAGTGTGAAGGAAATATGAAAAATCGCGAGTTATTTACAGCTACTTACGTACGAATCTCCCTGAACATTCCACGTCTTACGGTGAAATTGTCTGCATGCGGCTAGGATAATTCACCGCGCGCTCAAATACTAGACTTGATCAAAATCTTGGACTTGGCACCAGCAGTATTGATTGTATGGGTTTGAATTGGCATTTTTCTTTTTTTGCAGTTTTGCAAGAAGTTAGCACTAATTTTGACAACATGTCGACTTCCCTTGTCATATACACTGCCCTCTATAGTTGGGCCGATTCTGGGGATGTCTGACATCGCGTTTGTACTGGATTTGTGGGTTTTGTGAAAAAGCAATCAAGTCGTACTTTGAAATGACTTCGTTTTAGGCCAAAATGAGTTATGATTTTCAAGGTCACGCTGCAGCTTTTCATGAATATTAATTGGAAATTCAATCTGGGCTACTTCTGACCCAAAGTCCGGGGAAAGGGTTTTAATATTCTAATGAAGTTGTCTTCAAAGGGAATAATTTGAACTTGAAGCTAAAAACCCATATTTGTGCTGCACACTGCAGGACACAAACACTTGTTTGGTGTGTATTTTGAAGCGGAAGAGAATTAGTACTAGTGGAGATTTATTTTTAAACCCTTCAATTAGTGCTTCTTTGGGTACTTTGTAGAAAGGGATCATATGAATCAATGGTTATTAAATCGCAGTGTATTTTTCAAAATGGGTCTCGGACATTAACAGTATTTTCATAACCTAACATATGTTATGACGTAACATGTGTTTTCATGTTCCAGTTACATACAACTTAATCCAAATTGTCTGAATATTTTCATGTATTTAGTACTATAGACATCAATTATATTTGGCATGTTTCACAGTAGAATACCCATAGAGTTCCCATCATGGATTTTGTTTTATTAGATTGAAAAAAATACAAATTGAGTGATTACATAGAAAACAGTGTTTTACATTTTTTGAAAAGTATCTTGAAAAAGCATTTCTTGATTAAAAATGTGTTGTTAATGTTACTATTATTGGATGGACGCTGTCTGTCCAACGTGTCTGTCCAAAAATAGTAACATTAGCATTAAAGTTTTAGTATGAAAAATATATAATATATTATGGACCCTTGTAATATGGGAATGAGCCACATATCCATTTATGCAGTGTTTCACATTTGTACAATCCAAATTATAGAGAAATTGATCTAATGTGTACAAGACTTGAGTACATTTTATTGTCTTTATTTTGTTGCAGCATATACATCAAGACTAGGATATGAAGAACACATACCTGGCCAGGTAATTATCTGTCAAATAATTTCTCTTCAAATCCAACTTCGCAAAATAAACTTAATGTACTAATCATAAAGATCTCTATCACAGAAAGTATCTTCCAGAAGCTATCTTTGTATTGGAACAAATGCTTTTAAAAAGCAACAATGATTTAGGGAGAAGTATTATCGAACAACTTTGTCAGAGTTTTTGGTCTTGAACAAAAGATCCCTTCCAAAGGTCAACAGTTTGACATAATATATCATAAATAAACACAGAAAATTTACAATACACTTTATGAAAAATTTACTTCTATGTGTACGGGTAGGCTAATTAAGATCAGGGCGCTGTGATTTATTTTAAAAATTGTTATACTCCAGTGGTATTAAAGGCTAACTCAGAGATTTTGAAATACCGTGTTGTTCCTAATAAACGCCCCTGCTCTAATAAACGCCTCCTACGATTTTTTGATAAAACAATTTAAGAAAATGAGTTAAGCTTACCTAAATTACATGATTTAATGGCCGGGACTGTCGTAATCCGTATCATAATCGCTGTTGTCATCAATGCTTTTCTACAAAGTACAAAGTGCTGTTCGTGGATTTCATGTGTATAATGACATCTGGACCCCAGTAATCTTTTATAAACTGTGTAAGGTGATTTTTGCGGGGATTTTTGACTTTCCATTTTTGACCGTAATAAACGCCCCCACTTTTAAAAAATGCACCGCCCCCGGGGCGTTTATTAGGAACAATACGGTATAAGTTTTTTGTGTAGTAATTAAAAATAGTCATCTAGAACTAAAGATAGTCACCAAAAATTCTTAATTCCAAAGTTAGAGATGAATTGGATTTTCCATTTTCATGCAGTAAACATTTATGCACATTATAAAACTGCCATAGGATACTGTGTATAACAAAAATTCCGGCTCCGGAATTTTATAACAAAGTTGTGATTTTCTATATGAAGGACTTCGATTTGAGCTTAGTTATTTCACACTGTGATTAGTATATGGACAAGCATTATGCATATGCAAAACACGATTTGTTTGAAAATTGAGTCCGCCCTCATCGGGAAATCTCTGAGTCGGCCTTTAATTTGTTTCAACAATTGTACCAGTAAGTGGTTTCTAAGGGGAGGTAACCCATAGAACTCCAGTTGTCAGTTGTCCACCAACAGGCAAACAGATGTTGTTGTTTACTTATTGGTTAGCTTACATATTTGAGATTTTTTAAAATTGCTCAAATCCAGTGGTAGAAAAATGGGGATTAAAGAGTACAAAAAAATAATCATATAAATATGTAATTAAACTGCAGGTTTTATTTAAGTAACTGACAAGTTGCATTCAATGACTTGCATGTTGATGACTGTGAAGTGTATGACCTTTCAGTAGGTAACATATTAGCCTGGGGTTAAAGTAGCAGGTATCATGTTGCTACCATCACCAGCTGAGGCTGGTTGGTGGCTAGCTAAAGGTTGATTGATACTATTATAGGAAAATGACTTGCAATAATATTGTCATGACTGTTAATGTGGTTTGTAACATTCTAATCTCAGGACATTGTTTCTGGTGTCATGTTGCCACTGTCACTAGCTGATACTTGCTGAGGGTTCCATCTGCTGTGAATGCTGTATATGACACACATGATATAGTCTTAGTAAATTAATGTAGGTCCCTATTGTTTGGTAATTTCACTCAATTAAGGATTCTGGGTATGTTCTAGATCCTTGTGTATGTTCACTATGGGCTACACTGTGCTCATCCTCAAGGGCATGGTTCAGTGACCTGTGTATGTATATTAACATGAGCTGATCTTGGGTATTCTGGGTAACATAACTCTATTAAAAAAGTGCATCTGAAGCTCATAATTTTGGGACACTTGCCAATATAAGAGCATTTGTGGTCCAGTGGAAAAGGGCAGGACTCATAATCATTAGCCTGTTGAAGTTGTGATTTTGGCCAATGTGTTGTGCTTGTGCACTAGGGCAAAGAACTTTATATCACTTACCTTGTCGAACCTAGTGATATTTGGGTATGTGTAACAGGGTATATTATACAAATATAGACTGCTCACGAGGGAGATGGTGAGAAATATTGCCCCGCGATGATCTTTAGACCGAGGGCATACTATTTTGCCCGAGACCGAACGAAGGTCGAAGTGAAAAATAGTAGGCCTGCGGTCTCAAAGATAATCGAGGGGCAATATTTCTCTCCATACTCCCGGAATAAGAGCAGTCATATTGTTTTATACACCTAATGCATATATTTACTGTCATCATTTTGTTTTTAAAAGTAGTGTTTAGGCAGGCATAGTGGAAACCTAGGGCCAACTGCATAATAAAATTTTCTTACGTAATATTTTTCATTACGCAAACGTGCAGAAGCCCGAGGTGTACAATCGCAAAAAGCAAGCTCGAGATCAGAATTCTGCAACTTTTCAGCATTCGCTAGAGACCCGTTTGTTGCTTTCAAATGCTGTTCAAATATTGTAATTGCAAACTTTACTTGCTTCCTTGTATTAGCGCTATCACCCTGTTGTAGAATTGCGAATAGATCGTCATGAGTTACAAGCTGGAATCAGTGTTTGCAGCTCAATTCGTCAATCTGAGCAGACGATTCCGACGGCCATGCAAACTTTTGGAGTCGGTCATGATTTTGTGTTGGATGAGTTTCACGTCTCTTCCACATACTGTATTTTTTAAAATAACGTGTATTGGTGTGCATATTAAAATTAATTATTCTGTGTAGGAGTGTATGGTAACTTATGCCACGGGGATAGTTGGTTTTTGTTTATTTCTTCAAACAAAACAATAAATGGTAGGAATAACCCATATCATGTGACCCCATTTTAACCAATCAGATGACAGAAATATATGTGACCATCCACCACAAAAGGGCTGTAAAGTTGACTTTTTGAGATTCATACCTTTTTGAAAAGGGGACATCTTCAGCTTTAAACATTTGACAACTTACATGATGCATTTGGATATTCAGAAGTCAACATATGGCCAAGTGAATTACGGCATCTTAAAAAAGACAGTTTCTGAGAAAAAGGCCTTTAAAGTATTAGGATGCAAAAAAGGCCTATTTTAAAGTGAAGCACAACAACCAACATAGCAAAGGGGAGTTCCCATGCTTTAATCTTCATGAAACTTTGCATAAATAATGTTGAAATACTCTTTATTGAAATTTAAAAAGAAAAACAGCGAGGTTCAAATTTCTTGCATAATTAATTAGGTGTTAATTGGGAAGCGAATTACATAAACATTACAATATGCGCCATGTTCATTTGCAAAATGTTGTTTGCGTTGTCAAGATTAGAAAAATAAAGTTTCTCTTACATGTTCAAGAGTGTCCTAATTTCATTGAAATACATTCTATTCATAACAACTTTTAATTGCTTTTGTAATAATTTTACACAATTTGCATAATATACAAGGGTAATTAAGTTTTGCGACGACACAGATTTTTGTGTTTTGTAGCAATACTACTAAAATTTCAAACATTTTCATTAACAATTTTGAGAATAGGCTGCAAACTTATTCATTAAAATTCCTTTATGTAGTTTTGAAAATTATCTATTATTATAATTATTATAACATATTAATGAAAAAACTAACAGAATTTGAGTATGCCTCAGCAAACTGAGAAACATACATGTAACAAATTGTACAAATGCACGCTAGAGAGTAAGAAAAACAAGGAGTTAGCTTGGTAACATCATAAAAATGCTAAAAAAATAATCACATTTCAGCATTAATTACTATAGGCGTACCAACGCTCGTTTTACCGTGTACACTCTAATACACTGGCATGACTGGCACAGACAATCCTGGCTCAATGCCAAAAATTACAGCAAAATACAACAAACAGAAAAGCAATGTCATCATCGGCCTATGCCCAACGTTCTTAGACTGTTTAATATGAAAAATATACCACAAAAGTGGTTAAATTATAATATAAAACAGGTATTTTATTCCGCGATACGGTAGCAGTGTTTGTAAATAATGTGAACGTCGAACAGCTGATCCACGTTGACATGTTATTACTCGCTAGCACACACTTTGCCATGATTATACTTCCAGTCGTAGTGGACGATTTCTGCTCGTGAGCATGCGTAACAATTGATCTCGGGTCGAAATCCGGTACTGCGCACACCAATCACTAGCTGCGACTGGAAGTATATCATGGGCCTCACAAGGTCACGTGGCACAATTGCACCAATCGAGTTTCTACTTTCGCCTGCTTAGTAACCAAGGTTTGCAGCCAAAGGGCTTTTGAAAACGTTCTTTTAATTGGTTAAATCGTCACAAGTAGCTTCGAAACTGCTAAAAATAGAAAGGTCAAATTCTGAGCTTTGTTTTGATATCACATTTGCCCGTGTCAAGTGTACGTGTGTATACAGAACGGCGCTGGAAAATCATGGAGTTTCGCTTTCTTTTCGCGTTTACTGATATTTTGGGATGATTTCTGAAATGACTACCCCTCAAAAATGTTGGATTTATCAACTTTAGGAATAATACTTCGCTCTGATTGTTTGTGTGATGATTGAGAAAGGTATTTATATTTCATTTCTTGAAAAATCTCAAAATCATGAAATTATGACTTGCACATGTAATTTGGCCTATAGCTCGGAATCAACATCAGCGACTTTACAGCCCATTCGTCGTGGATGGTCACATATATGCAAGAGGTGTATAATGATTGACGATTTCCTGGTGGCAGCCTAATAATAATACGTCACACTTGCACTTTGAATCCTCTGGCAAAGGCACTATACAAATGTTGATATTATTATAGTAAGATATTTGGGCTGATTTGTTGTCAAAAGTACACATATTTAGAAGTGCCCATTCCTAATCCATTTGATCCTTAAAAAAAATAAAATCCTCCAAGTAATACCAAGTGTCCCAAACTACAGTTTGCAATCAAGCAGTCTAAGAACTCCTCTTTGTTGTGATACTGATTTTTTTTTATGAAGAACCCAAATGAATTTCATCAGCCATTGAGCAATTGGTCGATAACAGACAATATATAAGTTAGACATTACACATGATACAGGTGAGACAAAGTTCAAAAGTGGTCTCATTGGACTAACAATGGCTGATGCAAGTCCAAGGGGAGACAAATTGAGTTAGTCCTCTACAAAATGGGTGTTTTGTTGTTCAAAATGTGTGCACAACATACTAAATTTGGGACTTTACCTCAAAATTAACCATATGAAATGCAATGTATTCAAAAATACATTATGAATGGGTGGAGCCCAACACAGCAACCTTCCCAAGTTAGTAAAATCTTATGACATCTGATTTCAAAGTTAAGCTTGTGATGTTTAAAATATAGATAACTTATTGCAGGCAAAAGAAATAGTACAGTTCAATAATGAATAATATGATCATCTGGATGTATTGGACCAAAATCAGTGCTTGTTTGTGTATGTGTGCCTGGATCTGTGTCTACCATGTCTTATGTCTCTATTGAAAAGAACAAGTATAACATAAAACCATTTCAATTGTATTCAGAATGAATACACCTTTTGGGTATGTAACACATAGCTTGCATTAACCAGGAACAATGGCTAGATGGATTTTATTTCTATTATATGCAACAATACAAAAATACTGTGAGGTTAACAAGATTTACTTGTCTGTGTGTAAGTACATGATGAAATATGCCGAATCATTGCAGCATAGGACAAATTTCATCATGTTCTGTACAAACTACAAGTTGAATGGCAAATTTGAAATGTGAAAGTGTCACTTTGACATAGGTTGTAATTATGTGCTTAGCTTTTGTTTGCTCTTAGCTTTTGTTTGCTAATATATAGGTGTATCATTGTTAATAATTTAATTACTATACTATAATCATTTGACATCCTACAAAGTCATAAAATAAGTATTTATTGTAAACATGAGAAATGCTTTGTACTCTCGTCTAATTAAATAGCAATATGGTCAAATCTTTCACACTAGATATCACAGAGTTAGATCCCTGTAGGTAGGCTTAAATGCATCAAAAATTCAAAGTGTATTGCTCACAGTATATTTTGGGAACAAATGGTTATTTTTAAGTCTCTGAATGGCTTTCACCATGTGCAAGTGAATTAGCAAGGCTTTGATGGGAAGATAAGTTACTAGTTTAACCTTAAATTATAAATTAAAATTAGGGGTCCGATGGTCACTGTAACACAAACAGTTGCAGGTATTACATGACTGGTGTTTGCATAAAATCATGGCATTATTCATATGTGCTCACAGGTGGTATAACCTGAGACAACATACCTAAAGAGATTGTAAGCAGAGCTGTGATCAGTTGTTAACAACTCAAACGTATTGAATCAGGTCTGTCTTCAGCATGCATTTATTTGGCTGGACAGTGGCACTGTGAGCACTTACATTTTCTATGGAATAGGTTTCCTGCAAATCAGGCAGTTTGGCATGAATTTGTTCAATTTGTCACCTATGCCTATTCTTACAAACACCTCACATCAATTCTTATGTTTGACCATTAGCTTTATTTTCATATGACTAAGAAAATTTCCCAAATTCTATTTTCAAGAAATTCAGTTTACAAAATTGTTCCAAATTCTTTTGAAATCATAACATGAAACACATTTCAATCGTCTCAGAGCACCTTGAATGTCCAAGAATGTCATTGATTTGCTTAAAATTTGCTGTCGTCCAGTCAGTAACATCAGTACTTCACACGGCGACTTTGCATGTGTATTGCAACACGTCATTGAACGCAGGTTGCTGCGGCAAACGCTGCCATGCACATATTTAGGCAAAAACTACTCTTGAAGACAATGCTGAGATCACTGTTTATGAAAGTAAATAGACATTACCTTTATTTGACAATTGAAGGCACAAAGGTGGATAATTTCATGTCTTTTGTGGTCTGTACAGTTCAGCATTGACCTTCGTTCAAGGTTTTCGGACAATACGTTTGAGCACATCAAAAATCACCCACCAGACTGAAACTTTCACAGCTGTTTGACTGCCCATTCCAAGTGTCTTTCAATTTTTAGAACAATTTCATGAAGCGGTGACACGATTTAGACAACCATATAAGTAGGGATATGCAAAATCTATAAATTTCTTCTTGTGCCACAAATCAATTGCTATAATCACTAGACTTGGTTAGAACCGCTGACCCAAGGTCCATATGGGGTGTTCACAGATTTGGGTCAAAGGTCATGTGGGCCAATTAAAGGGGCATTCTTTGAAAATCTATAATTTCTTCTTGTGCCACAATCAATTGTTATAATCACTAGACTTGGTTAGAACCGCTGACCCAAGGTCCATATGGGGTGTTCACAGATTTGGGTCAAAGGTCACATGGGCCAATTAAAGGGGCATTCTTTGAAAATCTATAAATTCCTTCTTGTGCCACAAATCAATTGCTATAATCACTAGACTTGGTCAGAAGAACTTTTGACCCAAGGTCCATGGGGTGTTCACAGATTTGGGTCAAAGGTCACATGAGCCAATTAAAGGGGCATTCTTTGAAAATCTATAAATTTCTTCTTGTGCCACAATCAATTGTTATAATCACTAGACTTGGTTAGAACCGCTGACCCAAGGTCCATATGGGGTGTTCACAGATTTGGGTCAAAGGTCACATGGGCCAATTAAAGGGGCATTCTTTGAAAATCTATAAATTCCTTCTTGTGCCACAAATCAATTGCTATAATCACTAGACTTGGTCAGAAGAACTTTTGACCCAAGGTCCATGGGGTGTTCACAGATTTGGGTCAAAGGTCACATGAGCCAATTAAAGGGGCATTCTTTGAAAATCTATAAATTCCTTCTTGTGCCACAAATCAATTGCTATAATCACCAAATGTGCTCAAAAGAACCACTGACCCAAGGGCCATATGGGGTGTTCACAGATTTGGGTCAAAGGTCATGTGGGCCAATTAAAGGGGCATTCCTTGATGATCTTGAGACCAAGGGCCTACTATTTCTCACCATCTACCTCATGAGCAGTTAATTGTTAATATAAATGCCCCAACCGGGGTGCTACTCCTAGACGTCTCTTACTTATGCTCTGTGGGACTTTTCACGATTAATATCGCCACAATGGAATGTTGTGACCCCGGGTGGGTGGTGTCAAATAAACAGAGAGGAAAATAAAAAATACTATAATGTAAAACCGGGGGTGCTATGCTATCAACGTCTTTTACTTAAGCTCATGTGGGGGACTTTTCAAGATTAATATCTCCACAATGGAAATCCAAGAATAAAGAATACCTAAAAAATGTAAAAACCGTGGGTCTACTCCTAAACATCACTTACTTATGCTCATGTGGGGGACTTTTCACGATTAATGTCCCCACAATGGATGTTGTACCCCTGGGATGTGTCAAATTTAAAGATAGGGAAATAAAGAATACTATAAATTAAAACTGGGGTGCTACTCCTAAATTCTCTTATTTATGCTCACATCAGTGGGGGACTTTTCAAGATTAGATCTACACATAGAAAATGTTGTGCCCACAGGGTGGTGTGCCCAATTCAATAACCTGCTGAGTACAGCACCATTGGTGATCTTGGCTATGCAATAGGTTTCCTGCAAAAATCAGGCAGTTTGGCATGAATTTGTTCAATTGTGAACTATGCTTATTCATACAAACAGCTCACATCAATACTTATGGTTGAACCATTAGCTTATTTTCATATGGCTAAGCAAAAACAGGAAAATTCCCACAATTCTATTTTCAAGAAATTCAGTTTACCAAAATTGTTCCAAATTTGTTTCATTCTTGAAATCATAAGTGGAAACACATTTCAATCGTCTCAGAGCACTTTGAATATGTGTCAAGAATGTCATTGTTGATTTTAAAATTGACTATCGTCCAGTCAGTAACATCAGTACTTCACCTAGCTACTTTGCATGCGTATTGCAACAGTTATTGTAACGCAGGTTGCTGCGCAATTGCGGCCATGCACATATTTTGAGGGCTGAAACTACTCTTGAGACTATGCTGAAATCACGGTCTTATGAAAGGAAAATGGACGTACTTTATTGACAATTGAAGGCAACAAAGGTGGAGAATTTCAGGTCTTTTGTGGGCTGTACAGTTCAGGCATTGATCTTCGTTCAACGGTTTTCGGACAATACGCGGTGAGCACATTAAAAATCACCCACCAAAACTGAAACTTTCACAGCTGTTGACTGCCCATGCCAAGTTGTCTTTCATTTTTAGAACCAATTTCATGAAGCGGGACACAATGTAGCCAACCATAGGGAATGCAAAAGCTATTATCCCTGGAAAAATAAGAAAATTAATTGCAGAAATCTGTCATTGGGCTACAACTTAAATTTGAGGTTTACCACCTCGTGCCCTATGGAAAGATGTGTCAGACTAGATATATAGAAACATACTTGCAGCAATTAAATTTCATAACTTTGCACACCAATAGATCACCAAAATGGTTGTAAAATTGTGTCTATTGATGTTTTTGTTTTATTCTTTTTTGTGATAATAAACTAACTTCAAAGCAGCTGTTGCTTCAAGTTACACACACCATAGATAACTAACCATTGCTTTGCATTCAGTCAAGGGAATCCTGGAATTAACATACAATCCTGCATCAGATCATGTACACTATAACCAGTGATTTGACTACTTACTTGAAATAAACCTTTGGTATTTTAATGTCCAGTGCAACCAATATGTGTAAAATGGCTTTAATTGATAGTCTTTGCATCATATTGGTAAAGCTTCAAAAAAGAATTACAGAGGTACATATGCTATGAGCAAAACTTATGTATCAACATATGCATATGTAGATAGGAGTCATCTAATGTTATGATGAACAAAACCTAGTTCTTGCAAGTTAATTTTTGCCAATATCCACTGATAAAGTCACATATCACTAAAATTGTTTGGTCTGCTCTCAATAATATAAAAAATGTAACTTGGAAACAGACAAGGGGTACAAATCAATGAGAGTTTCCAAATTGTTAATCAAGACTAATTCTTCTTTATGGACCCCAAAACAGCCGAAATTTACATGCAAGCACTGCTATAAAGGGTCCATCTCCTAATTGAGTACCGAAGGGGTCGGGTTAGCGCAGCCGCAGTGGGTCTTCCTTCTCTTCACACCACTGTGGTCCCAGTTTCGACCCTCGGTCGGGCATGCGATTTCATGTGCGTTTGGTTCCAGTCCATACTTTGCCTCACAATTTTTCTCTTGTCCTCCGGGTTTCCTCCTTCCTTAAATGTATGCTGAAATGTAATAGTGTATAGAAGTAAAGTGAATTGAAATAGAGTAACTTTGCGACACTAAAATGACACAATAGTGTTGGTGTGTCATTAAATGCTAATACCACCTCCTAATATGTATTACTCTGTTTCATTTACAGACAAGAGATTGGAATGAGGAGATCCAAACAACAAGAGAGCTTCCCAGAAAGAATCTCCCTGAGAGACTTCTACGAGAGAGGGCAGTGTTTAAAGTACACAGTGATTTTGTCGCAGCAGCCACACGAGGGGCTATGGCTGTTATTGATGGCAATGTTATGGCGATAAACCCAGGAGAGGACTCAAAGTAAGGCTTTCTGAAATTCTTCAAAATTTGGAATTGAATTGTTATTGTACAAAAAAGGTTCTTAGTTTCTGTAAACAGGTTTTTAAAAAACCCTTTTTTGGTTGTTTCCCTTGAAGATTTTTAAAATCTATAAATATTGGGTGTTTTTTAGTCTTAAGTTATAAATAAAACTTTTTATCCTGTTTTGGATGTTGTTGTGTACAAAATAAATAGTTTTTAAATTTAATATTGTTAGTTGTAAGACTAGGATTATGTAACAATAAGGCTCTACTCTGATTGTGCTGACATTAGGGAAAAGTTCTGGTCAAGCCTTTCAGCTGAGGGGATGGAGGATATGCTGGGGCTTAGGGTTATGGTTTCAGTGATATGAGGCGATGTTCTCTGTAGAATGCCATATAAATTGCAATTTATATTATGAGGAATTGATTGGTTTATGTAACAATTAAGGGCTCTGCTGTGATTTTGCTGACATTAGGGAAAAGTTCTGGTCAAGCCTTTCAGCTGAGGATATTGCCTGAGGTTATGTGGTTTTGCTGATGTGCAGGAATTCAACAACAGCTGCGTAAATCCCATTTTATCAAAATCTCTTTACAGTTGGATACAACCAGAAAGTACATGTTGCTATAATATGTTGATCTCAAGTTTGCGGGTGACATCATGACGCGAAGGTTCGCACCTTCTTAGAAGTGCACGAACCGAACTTTCGATTTACGCACTATGAACCAAAAGCGGCACAGTCGAAACAATGAGTGACTGCCGAAACGCGTTCATGTGTCACCCTCAAACTCGAGACCGAACATAGTATATAAAAAAATTATCAGTGCTAATATGCATTTTGGTTGGTCATTTCAGAATGAGATGTTCATATGCGAATAACATATTCTTCAGTCTTGGATTGATGGTGCGTGATTCACTACAAGGAGTTTGGTTGCGAGACAATGCGGGCTAGTAGCGCCGTGTGTGAGTGTGAATTATTGGTAAATGTAAGCCTTGTGCACAACTTGCAATGAGAGCAAAGAAGGAAAAAAAAACAATAAAAATAAAGGTGGCCCTATGTCAGGTGCCATCTCAAGTGATTGGCCAAGCCTCATCATATAAGTGCGTAGGGGATTGCTAAACCTCCACGCATGTCTGGTAATACGTTCCAGCATTGCATAATATCAGTAACCATTTACAACCTAGTTGCGAGGGAGTAAATGGGTTAATTAAGTGCCCTTAATCAAGGGCACAATTGCATTGGACACAGCTGGGCTCAACCTTTGGTGTGTGGGTGTGGAGTGCTCTATCCACTGAATCAAACCAATCTTTAACCCAATGAGAGCAATTAAAGTTTGAGTTTGAGATTTGGTATTGGCCAAAACAGGACAAAACAACATTGAATAGTGAGGATGACAAATTATCCTCAGCAGTTTGTTGAACAAAACTAGTATTGATCAAAGTGCAAGTACTCTTGCCCTGGTTATGGACACCTGCGTAATGTAGAGAGTCACACAAGACAAATAGAATACTCTGCTTCTCAAGCTTTGAAGTTAGAGGATAACAAGCCCAGAGATGTATTGTTTTTTCAGACAGTGGCCTAATAAAAACAATCCGGAAATGTAAAAAAAATATATGTTTATATTTTTTTTTCCATTTATGAGATCAAGTGTCATTGATAAAGGGAAACTGGCCAGCAAAAAACACAAAGTTTTAAAGTACCAATTATGTAAAGAAAGAAAACATAAGAAAATATAAGAAAGTAGTTCACCGAGCTTCAAGCAGATTGCTTTTATATTATACTAAAATTGGCCTCCTGTTGGTTCAAATTTTGGATTTTCAGGAAATGGGACTACTCTCTGTTACATCTCTGAATGATAAACATGATAAATTGCAGTGTGTAATTATGCAGAAAAAGAAAAATAAATTCTGAAGTATCAGTGAAACAGGCTGACACCAGGGTGTGTTTTGAACCAATCCCATAATGAATAGCAATTTGCCTTTATACTTTACTGCACTAAACATGTCAATAACTTATGGATAAAAGTGTTCAAGACGTTTTTAAAGATGACCAAAACATTCATGATCATGATAAAAATTTCCTTCAGTACTATGCACTTTTGTAAAATGAGTGTAAAAGTCATGTTTTAAGTGTTAAGGAAAGGATTTTTGTGGGATCACATGACCTTTTTGAGTGTGAAATTAGACCAAATGGTGCATTGTGGAATAGATTCAATACACCCTCTGGATGACACATCAAAAGTTTCCATCGTCATTGGGACAATACTGTATCCCGACAAGTTTGACAATCTACAATTCACATTTTTCTTTTCATCTTTTTCAGAGCAATGATCTTCAAGGTGTAAAAAGCCTACAACAGTGTGTGTGGAAATGGACCTAAACCCTGGGTACCGTGGTGATAGATTACCGTGGTTTTCGCATCACAGCACAGTTCATTATCCCTGGACATCATGGAGCAGAGAACCAGGAGGAATCTGTCATATATGGCTCAATAGATTTTGGCAAACAGTAGTAGATACTTGTGACACAAGTACAAGGACTTGCGTAAGTCGTAAACCAATCTGGTACTGTATTTTTCGGTCGCCTGCCTTAGCAGGAAAGAAACCATAGTGATCAATTTGTCCACTGGTGTTGGCTGTGTGTTGTCTGTTGTGAAAAAGGGATACACATTTGCCGCTAATATCCACATATTTGATGGATTCAACTAACTGAGTCATCGGTACAACATTGGAACCTTCATGTGTTAATGAGGTCAAATACCACATAAAAGGTCAAAAAAGTTGTGTGAGGTAAAGTTGAAGATTGGCGGAAAAATGTAAAATTGACCTCAATTGGAAAAGTGAAGTTATTTGGGACCAAACTTGGTTTAGGATATTACATGCAAAACCCTCATTTGTTTGTGAGGGTCAAAGGTCTATGAGGCCTATCATTCAAACTGCAACGGCAGGCAGCACTAGTGGTCCGAGGACCATGATGTATTTTGTATTCTTGTGTTGTAATTGAGTAATTTGTCACAGTGAATCCTTACATCTGGGAAATTTGTATGTTTGCCTTTATTTGAATACTTTCAAGTCAATGAAATGTTTGAATAATTATGGAAAAGTGTGAAAATGTTCTTGACGTTCAAGAAAATCTTATATTCCCGCCAAAAAAAGGAGATCAAAAAATGTGATGTGAATTGAAATGTTTCCACCTTATTTATGCTACTACTGATTACTTGATGATATGGCAGAGAAGAAAAGAAGAAAACAAATAAATTTGTGGGTTTCTGAACATTTTTCAAAGGGTACAATGAGAACAAGAAATTTCTTACACTTGGCTGGGTCCTAGCTGTAAATTATATTGTAATTGAACAACAGGAGGGGCCAACCTCATAGACGTCTACGGTCAGGAAAGACCCCTTTCAAACACAAATAAATGAGCCGTGTGCACAAGTGAATCTGAATTTTATATAATATAACGATTTTAATGATTTGTCAGTGGTTCAAGAATTTGGTATGTCCAAAAACATTAAATTAAATCATTTTTACACATTAACACAATTTATATATGATACTTATGTCCTCAAGAATGTTCCACTAATGTCCACAAGAAGCGTTGCAGTCAACGATGATATGTCTCACAGCGAAGACTCAAATGACAGCGCCACAAGTTATACACCCCCTAAAACTCACTCAGGTATTATATTCCAAGGGAATCTTTCAGTTCAGGTCCTGAAGGTAATCTTGTCCAGCAGTTCAAGACGACCGGTTTTAAATTAAGTCCCTCGACAATAATAAATCCACAGTATCTCAGTCCAAGATAAGATAATCACCACGATTTCTATCTGTCCACAATTGGAATCCCTATTTGATCTTTCCAGCACCTTTCGGCTTCAAAGACGACAGAGAATAATTACAGCAACTCTGCTCACATGGAATTATATATCCTGGATAGGACTGTACAGGGTCTGCTCCTCAATGTGGAGTAAAACTAGCTATCTTCTAGCTACTTGTTCCTAGTGGATGCTGGCAGAGAAGAGGGTCCTTCCAGTGATAGTATTTAACTACTCACAGATAGATCCCCTTTCTAACAATATTCATTACATTCATCCTCATGCATAAACATAACCTTGCACAAGTGGACCAATAGGCATTCATCACCCGACTACATCACTTCATATATATAAACTTTATGGGGGAATT
>JAMKCH010011818.1:0-55188 GCA_023653785.1 Ophioderma brevispina | reverse complement strand
CCAACCAAAGATTCCCACCAAAAAAAGATAAAAATACCTGGATCGATATCATTTGCCATGACTCTGGTAGCACCACTCTTCACACAGCCGATAGCACTAGCCCCGCAACCACTGCCAATGTCCAGTATTGCTTTGCCATTCACTATCTCAGGGTTATCAATAAGAAACTGGAAAAGGTATTGGGAACAGTGATTTATTCTATACTCTGTCCAGCTCGAAGTAGCGACGCGGGCGTAAACATTTGAACCGACTTTCAGCGCGCGCGTAGGTAAAGCACAAGCGCACTGCAACTGAAGCGCACTGGGTGTACGCGCCGTGTTCCGCAACTATCATACTTCCGACAAGACAAAGTATTATGTCCCTTTATTTTCCGGTAGATACTTTTTTTGCTATATTAAACTTCTGAAATAGTTTAATTTTGTAATAACAACACTATAGGGTGGTGTTAATTTACTAAATTTAGTTATTACACGGCATGAATATTCATGATCATCATGATCATGATCATCATTGCCATCACAATCATCGCCATCATCATCATCACCATCATCGTCACCATTATCATCATCGCCATCATCGCCATCATCATCATCGCCATCATCATTATCAACATCATCATCATCATCATCCCTATAACCATCACCATCAGTTAAATTACTAACCGAGTGAGGGCCTGACCTCCAGGCCAATAAAATGCCCAATAGGGATCTGTAACACCTGCCGGTGACCTGCCCCTTCACACTCTGCATAGGGCACGCTCCACAGACGACACCTTGGGGTAATCAACCGCAGTGTGATCTCCGGTGTCAAGTGATCATGGCTAACCTCCGTATTATCTTTTATGAAGTGCTCCCATTCCTTCACACCTGCAGCTGCGTTGGAGATTATTCTCTTCCACTGGCCAAGGTGTGAAAGTTTCTTTTGGTGTGGTAATCTGCTCTGATGATGAACACAAAGTAACACTCCTGCTTGATTTGAGCAGGCTGGAATTTACATGGTGATCTGCAAGATGTTTCAACTCCTTGAGACGAATCGTCTTTTGCCAGAGTTTGTGAAAGTGTGGTAGCAGATTACTCGTCTTGTGCATATTATTGCTCTCCTGATGGATGTCGTCATTTTTCTAATGCAGAAGCATGTGGGTAAGCTACAAAATAGAAAAAAAGAATTTTTTCTGTTATCAAAAGATGTGATTTTTTTTATTAAAGGTGCTTGTTCCGATTTTTGTCTATCATGTTCTCTACTTGATATGAGAACCAGACACTTGCATGTACACACTGACCATCAAGTACCGTGGGAAACAAACTTTCGGTTTTGATGCTAGACGCAATAATGCATAGTGCATCACCACATTCATTAACTGTGCTAATATTGATGGTCAACTATTAAAACTGTAGTTTTTTTATCTGTATCTTGAGAAGAAATGGATTTCAAAGCTGAAATTTCAGGAAGACAATGAGAAAAATATGGCCTTTCATCTGATATAACGATTGATACTACTTCCGGGTAAATCACGGGGGTCCTAAAGACGATTAGAACAAGTACCTTTAAAGGGACACAAGGAGATTTTCTGAGGGGTTATTATTAGCTAAGACCTTTTTCAGAAGTGCTGTTACCATTTAGGGGGGAGGTGCTAATTAATTAAAAAAAGAGACTAGTTGCAATGCGGGACTACCACTAGGGGTATCAATTTCACAATAATGAAGTTTCAGTCCTGCTATAGGGTTATCAAATTTAGTTAAGTTTGTGACTGGTTCATTGACATAAATAGGAAAATGAACCTAAACATGTCAGCGAATTAACCCTCAGTGTGCAATTTTTCTTACAATATCAAAAGTGTTAATTTTTCTTATTGGTTATTTCAAAGCTTTATTTTTTATTCCCAGATTGAAAACAGGTGACACTAAAGATATAATTTTTAACGGCAAAGTGGTCATTTAAGGGACATTTTCACATCACTGAAATAATGGGTAATTTTTTCTTTGAAAAATGGCCCTTTTAGGGGTCACTTTCAGATCCTCTGGAACGAGCATGGGTCCACCAACACACCCATGAACAACCCGGCTGGTTCCCACAGTCCTATAGAACTAACCTGGTAGCTTGCTGAGTTTGATGCGCAGCTTGAAAACAGTTCAGCAGTTTTGAAGCTCATATTTATCTCAGTTTATGCTATTAGCTTTATAGCTTTGGCAGCTGCACATACACCTACGGATGTCTGAATTGTTCTTCATTTTTTTTGGGAGAATCGGGAGGTTCACTATGTTGACCCTTTAACATTCCCACGGCTCCACCCTACACAGGAGAATACCCCAGTGTCCTTACGAGGTGTTTTATTAGCCACTTGTGCTCTCTCTACATATAGTTGTGAAATCCTTATAAACAGACGCACAATTTGTTGATTTTTTTGTGCAATTTTTCAACCCTATGACGCCCCATAGGCAGAGAAGCACCCCTGGGGTCCTGAATGACATTTAGTACTGTTGCACGTCTCCTACAAGCACCGAGCATACCCAGCCAGCGGTGCATAACGCACAAGCACCCCCGTGGTTTGCCAAAAAATACAAACCCCCAACCCCGACCCCCGACCGCACCCCGAGGTCCTCCAGCATGCCCGAGTTGGTACTTGCAATTACCCATTTGGCTGCAAAAGCTCCAGTACAAAAAGACAACGCACTTTTGGCTGTCCTTTCTGTGAACACACAATTAAATGTATAGACAATTGCCATTTTTAAGCTGATTTGGTTTGCGATCCACCCAACATAAGATGAGTCATTTAGTGACAAGATCCGTCTTTTTGGTGAAGCGTGTGCAATTTAAAACTATGACCTTCTTTGGACACAATGCTGAAAATTAAAAACATAGGGGGTTTAAAGGATGACCCAATTTATATTAAATAAATTAGCATCTTGATTGCATGAACTTGACTCCAAAACCCCATCTGTTATAAAGTTTTGCTCCAATATTTCAGTCCCATTTTGATGTGAAGAGCTAACATGATTTTGGAACCCAAGAGTGCGCCGTTTTGGTCAACCAAATGGGGCCACTTTTTGCTTATAAAATTCAAACAATATCCATACGCCAAATACAGAGGGTATATGAGAATAATAGTAGCTTATTTTTTTTCAGGGCCAACATTTGCAAAACCACTTCTCTGGCAGAATCTGGAGGAAACTGGGTCTGGGGACAAGGTTAGCAATACATGGGCTATGCACCTCTAACAGCCTTAACCTGATCCACCATCACTGCTTACCCTCATCCATAGCATCCTTCAGTTACCAAGCTCATTATATACACGAATCAATTTAACAAAAGAGTTTTATATTGAAAAAGTCAGCTGGAATTGTGCAAACATACGCATGCATAAGAATTTGGAGAGTTTTGACATTGTAATAAAATCCTTTTGTTTTTGCACTGGCTTTGAAAGTTCACAACGTGAAAAACCAGAGAGTCAAACTTTCCTTTCCTTTGTACCATGAAATGCCCTAATTGCGTATCATTTAAGAAATGTGAAAGAAAAATAATCAATGGAATAGTTCCCAAAGAATTATCCCCCTACTCGGCCGCACATAGCCTTGACCCCGCGGGAGTATGCTCAAATATGAACTGACCAAGTTTGTTGATCATAGCATTTTCGATTTGTTTCAGTAAACATCTAAAACCGCCTACGCAACATGTCCAAAAATGACGAATGCCCCTGTTAAATTGCCACGCCACAGCCACATCAACTTTGGGCCACAATTTGTGTACACCTCAACGGGCCTTTGGTCAGTGCTTATACAGGTGACCCATAAAAACGTCAACACCAAAATGAAGTGATATTTTTCCACTTTTTTTAATTTGATCTAAATTAAAAAATTTAATTTTATATCATAAAGAATTGGTTGATTGAGCATCTTGCCTGAAACAAAATGTTCATTTTGGTTGAAGTGGCTTCTCAAGTATGGTTTCCCACTGCACAATAAGTCAGAAAAAACAGACTTGTCCATGTAGCATATTTTTTCTAGGCATAGGAAATCCCCATGCCCAAATTCGAACAAGATAGTGTCCTAACCAAACCTACCGCCCGCCCTTACACAAGACAGAAAACTGGTATTTGGTATTTTAGAGGCAGGAGCAAAAGGACTTGGGGGGCAAACAATCCTCGTTCATTCCCACTACATCTCAGCTTTGAACCAACTTTGGTATTTATATGACCCCCTACATCAATTCAAGGTGTTTAGTGGTGTCAAATTGTGGTTTCCCTTTTTCAATAGGCCATTAAGTTAAATCCAAGGGTCAAATTTTAATGAGCCAACATGTTGAAATGTGTGCCATCGTGTCCGTCTGGTCATAAGGATTTCAAAACTGTATAGTTTGTACTATCATACCATTTGTGGGTTCTAGAGTTATTGGTAAAATGGCTAAAAGTGCAAAACAAGGTCAAGTTGTTTCCCTTTGTACCAGGGGTCAAAATCAGAGGCTGCTCCAATTTTGGTAAAAAATGAAAAAATTGTTTTTCATACTAGCTTAACCCTAACCAGGACCGGGTCGTTTTGGCGACCAACGGCCCAAATGCAACGAGGTGCAATTCTATTTTTATTTTTAACGGCCCAGATGCAACTAGAACAAATTTTGCGTTCATTGCATCTCGGCCGTTTTCCCCCGCAACAGGAAATAAGTCTCGCTAAGTTGTTAAAACGGCCCCAGATGCAACGAAAGACATCGCGTAATTTTCCCGGAAGACTGCCCAAATGCACGAGGAAATCGCTGTCATTTTTCCTCCCGAAGCACGGCCCAGATGCAACGAGGAACAATCGCGCCATTTGCCGGAAAGACGTCCCAGATGCAACGAGGACCATCGCGTGCGAATGCACTAGAACGGGATCCTAATACATAAACAAAATAAATAAATAAATAATGGATGCGATATGCACCCTGATCTGCATGAAATCTGTAAGCTTCGAGTTCGTCCAGTTCGTCGTGGCATATTAACGCTACACGTCATAGTCGTGCGTTGCGCTATTACCTACTTCATGCTCCGGTTTACATCATGAATGCGTTTAATGCATAATTAAAATAAGCTTATTTGAAAAATGGTTGGCGCTATCATCACCATCGATATCGAATTGTTCTATGGCATTTGTACAGTGTCAACCGCCTGATGAAAGCATGCGCCTTCTCGGGCAAACAGTCTCCGATGCATGAAAAGCATCGCATCATTTTCCCGGGAATGACGTCCGCCGGTGCAACGAGAACATCGCGTCACTTTTCCGGGAAACGGCCCAGAGGCAACGAGGAACACGCGTCATTTTCCGTAAAGACGGCCCAGATGCAACTAGAACATCGCGTCATTATCCCTGTAGACGCCCGATGCAATTAGGTCATGAGATTCATTTGCGCGACAAAATATTGTTGACGGCCGAGATGCAACGAGAAACATTTTCCGACCGGTACCCACACGTTTTTCGTTGCAAGACGCATTGGCTTCTGGCCGCGTTAGGTTACTGTGTCAAAATAAGGAATAGTTTGGTAGCATCTTCAATGCATAGTTATCAATGCTACTGTGACACATAGGTCATGGGCAACTAATCCCAATTGGTCAAATTGAGCCTTATTTGACCTTTCTCCTCATCGGAGCAAACATTTAATATAATCAAAACTATACTTTTTGGAGCCTTCTTCCTCGGCAATAATTTAACAAGCATTTAAATATAATCAGAGTCACTTTCCACTGTGACCCCGGTACAAATTGAGTTTGACCTTTTTGCACTTTTAGGCATTTTTACCTAATAAACATCTAAAACCAATGGTCATAGATTGTATAAACTAATAGATTGTATAAACTATAACATTTTGGAATCCTTGTGACTGACGACCTAGGCGATATTTCAACCTGATTGGGGTAATTTAAAAAGTTTGGACCCTTGTGTAAACTACTAAATTTGGCCCCTAATATGAAAAGTGACACCACAATTGATATACCACTAACTCCTTCATTGAGAAGAGGGTCCCTACTAACTACTAAGTGGTCAACCCTAGATTAGTCGGACAGACCAACTCGCGAAATAAGGACCGCTTGATATTATGCTCCTGCTTCATTTAGCACAACGAAGATTTGCCATGGGTTTCATGGGGGGGGGGTAGGACACGATATGCTCTGTGCAACCATAGCCCAATTGTTAGTCCCAATAATTGTTACTACACATTTGACATTTAATTTTATCATTGGTATTATCAAGGGTAATTCCGCATATCCCGGGAATGTGTAGTCACAAAGGTTATGTGTATGGGTTAGCCATGTACACCCCCAGTTTAGTAAAAATCAGCCTCCAATCCATAAAATTTACCTTGATTTTATCTTGAGGACCACTTCTACTAAGTCTAGAAGTATCATACTACAAGAGTTCCATGCGGGCAACTAAGAATGAAATATGATTGTCAAATCTGACCAAGCACACAAACTCGTCCTTCAAAAAGTAACTTGCCCCCCCGTAAAGAAAGCAGAATAAAATCACTATTTTTCTGAAAACACATTGGCCTACCTCCTGCTGTTCTTCTAAACGGATAGAAGATATAGTAAGGGAATATAACTAATGTGATGATTAATGATGTATACATCATTTTGGTTGCATATATCTTGAAACTGATTGGAGGTGTTGTTAAATTGTTAAATGGCTAACCATACACATAACCTTTTGTGCCTACACATTCAGTGAATGATAAAATACCGTCTTCCATGGGGGACTAGGTACCCATGGATTTTCGATCGCCGTGTACCACCCTCAGCTTCCACCTGTCCTCAGCTCCACCCCCAATGCCACAAGAGCATATCCCGGAGCACATAACATGGCATATTATACAATATACAACCTGAACCCTAGCCTAATTATCACAGGAAAATATTAACTCTGGCTCATATTTCTGACAATTTAAACGTACGCCCGGCTTCCCCGCCAAACCGGCGCCAACCGTCTGTTGCACGTAGATGCAGTAGGTTGGATAATCTCGAGTTGCGAGTCGCGAGTTGCGTAGTTGTCGAGGTGCGCGTTGGAGTTACAGTACTAGTTGCGAGTTCCTGAATGCGAGTTGCGAGATGTGAGTTAAAACGTGCGAGTTGCGAGTTGAATTTTTTGCCGAGTGAGTTTTGCGAGTTTGTGATTGCGAGTTCCTGAATGCGAGTTGGCGAGTTGGATTTGGCTAGTGAAATTGCGAGTTGTTACATGCGAGGTGGCGAGTTCCCAACCTATTTGCGAGTTCTTCTTCATTCATTTTAAAGGCTGATTAAGGTTCCAATCCTAATTTCACATTAAGGATTCCAGTAACAGCATACTACAAAGTTTAAATTGTAATCAGATATTCAGTTTCCATCATTGTATTGTCAAACCTTATGACAATTGTGGTGACTAAAACATAGGCCTCGTTTTATGTATATCACACTTTCTGCCGGAGCACTGATAGATTTACACGTCGCTAATATGATGTAATCAAGTCTTCATCATATCCCCATCTGAAAAGAGTAAGCTGAGAAAGTTCCTTTCTTACACCACACTTTTGTGAACATTTTAGTATGTGATCCATACACTTGAAATAAAGGCCATATATTCACCTCTGTTTCACCTTTAGTGCCTTCTGTAGCCAAATACTTAGAAATCAGAATTCTACGAAGTGTCAAATATATAAATGCATATTTATGAACCTGATGAATGAGCTGCTTGAACAAATAGGATAGCTCTAATTTTTTTTTCTATCAGAACAAAAGCACCCATGAGGGTTGGTCTTAGTTGAGTTAGTAACCTCATAACCCACAAATGGTCAAAGCTGTCATTTTGGTAGAACCGTTATAGCGGCGCTATCAGTTCAGAGTTCGTGAGGGAATTTCAGCTCGATTCATTCCTCATATTCCTCGTCGGAACAATTTGGTAGCTGATTGAAATGCCTTATTTTAATACATCTATCGATTCCAAAATCGGCCAAATCGACTTTGGGGAATTTTTTTTTTACGAGCACGTCAGATTGTACTTTTTTGTTACTTACTTAGCGGAAATAATTCTAAAACCAGCTGTGTTAAAACGGTGCGCATAATATCGCACGGAAATGCTACAAGCTTGAAAGAGTAATACTCGGGGCGTCAAATGTGACGCGTTTGCTGCGTTTGTGGGCAATGGGCGCAGGTTAATTTTCATATACTGATATTCATACACTGTGACCTTCGTATTACAGTGCACGATGGGCATCAATTTAATAAATTTCGCGACACAATTAATAAGTCAAAGGGGGCAAACTGTACTTGCATACGTATTGTGTGCACGTCGGGTGCACGTGTGTCTAAAATAATCAAATGAGGTGCCAGTTGTAACGTTTTAACGTAAACTTTGGAAAGAAAATGAACAATAGTCATTTTCATTGTTCTACGTTAGTCATGCGTTGTAACTGATAATTAATATGAATTAAAACATAATTTTTTAAAAACGGACACATGTCGACTTCGATATAACGTCGGCTGCTAGATAGACGTGTTGGGATTTAAACCCATCTGGAAATGCTCTTTGCAAACGAATACAATTTTCAGGGTTCAAAAGTGCGTGAGGAGGGACCAAACCGTTGAGCATGTTAAGGGAATAATTGAAAGAAGTGGGAAAATATTCCACTGAATAAAGAGAGCTTTAAACGTTTCATACCAAGGAAGGTTCTCAGCGGTTATGATCAACAACCACTGGGGGTTTAAGGAAAGGACACCATCCGATTGAATCCTATAATGAGTTCCCCCCCCCCCCCACCCCCCCCCCCCTTATAGATGATGTGACCTATGACGTCACTTGTGACATTCAGGACGCCCTGATCTAAATTGTTCACAAAATGCAGCTGGTAGCATAGCTTATTATGCTTGATACGAAAGTTAGTATTATTTAATTCGAAACAAAAGTACACGCAAAAACAGAATTTCCCCATGCACAGTATATGTGCTTTTGCCTGCCAGTGTCTCTCTTACACCAACAGGGTCCCATAAACATAAACAAATGTCCCCTCATCATATAGACCTCACAAGTTTCGCTAGGGTGGGGGGTTAAAAAATGTTTGAATTACGTAGTAAAACATAAAAAAACCTTGGTCGTTTCAGGAGATTAAAATTATCAATAGTAGAGTTTGCTAGCGAACATCTGATCTTATGCAAACAGAACTCACGATCCACACGAGCGATCTTATGGAAATTTTGTTTATAATCTACAAATCTACACCTTTACAGTTATAAGGATTGCAAAAACATTTGTGATTTTTTTTCTCGTATTCATAGAGAATACATTGGCCATGATCTCATCACAAAATCTATCACGCTTAAAAACGCAAGGGACAGCCTGTGATTCCCACCAACTTATTAAATATGGCAGATAGTGGGCACCCTCTAACAAATTTGTTGATTTATACAGGGGTGAGTCAAACGAGATTTACACTCGTTTTGTTAAAGTTTCAACAGCAGTGACAAGCTCCCGAAGATTGGCTTGCACAACAAAAACAAGATTATTTCATATAGAAATTCTTTTTAATTTTTGATTTTTGACTTTCATGAGACGTTATGATGCTAACATTAAAGCTAAGTAACCACCCATGTCACTCTGTCCACGGAATCACTGTTGTTGAATATACCATGAAGCGTCTTTGGATGAGTCTATAGTACCAACACCATGACATTGTTTGCTTGCTTTGAAATATCTTTGTGTAAACTCAATATCAAGAAAAATGCACTCTTTCCTTATTCTGATTCAAAACAATTATTGAATCTTACGCAATTAGCTGTGAAACATTATTTCAATGAATGTTTTTAGCTCTCACTTCAAACGTGGTTGAATATCGACCAGTAAACTATAGATGGGGTTTTTGGGTGAAGGTCATTCTATAAAGATGGAAAATTAATAGTCTTAAATCGGGTCATCGCCCTTTACGCTCAAACCTTGCTCCTGCAGAAGAAATAACTTTGTTGGCAATCCCTAGGTATGACTAAATGGTTAAGTTCGGCTCCCACCATCAGACGGATTTAGTGTGAATCTCCAAAAAAGAGCTTCGAATGATCAGTATAATACTCCTGGTCAAATTCTCCCTCGTAACACACCCCCTCCACCCAAAGTAGGAGCAGTTAACAGACTATTTTGTAACATTTTCGGAGGCACTCTATCATCTTGAAATAAGTCGGCCTGACGATTACACTTGGGCGTATTGAATACCTTTTGGAATATATAACGATTCGAGCCCGTAATACTCTAGGGGGGGAGGGGGCGTCGGTTCCCCTTTCGCAAAAGGGCCGAAATGTCCACTTCTTCGTGTTTCTTTTATTTTTATATAAAATGTCCAGAATTTAGAGACAAAAATTACAATAATTTCACTTGGGGAGGAAATGGTTCAAAAGTCCCAAAATATGTGTTGTGTGTTGGGGGGGGGGGGGGGGTGGATTCTAATAGGTCCACTTTTACATTAAGTCACTTTAAAAAAAGACAAGAACACTTTTTAGGTTAGGTTTCGAAGTTGCACCCCCCTCTTCCCCCAAATAAATCCTGTTTAAAACTTTCCTGTAACGATTAAACAATGGATTCCCTCACCCAAGAAGTCTTTCATTAATAGCTCTTGCTAGTGGAAATGGGTAAATGCTTGCATCATGCATCGTCCTTCCCAAGTCGGACATTAAGTTACATATACCATCGATATTTGGGCCTCATAACCCCAGAACCCCATTACTATTTCTGTATCTGTTGAATAGAAAAATGTTTGTTCCACTTACTTCCCCAAGTACGCGTGTATTTTTCTCTTTTACTGGAAGTTTACCGCATTTCGTTTTTTATTTGGAAATCATAAAAATGTATATTATTTTATGCCAAAATTGTGAACGTATGGAAATCTTTTTCTCTTATAGGCTATATTGTTCACAAAAACGATTTAAGAGTCATCCATTTAAACGAAAACCAATCTGTATTTAATAATATCTAATTCCGAACTCACTCATTCTGCAACCCGACAAAAATGTCACAACAACATTTGGGTACTTGGTGTATAAGATTCAGGAACGTTAGAACTAGAGTAAAGACTCTTTACGGAATAAAGCGGTACCAATCCTTGTAATCCTTTCTCTTATAGAAATTTCATGCTAGGCTAATACCATGATGTCTTACATGAAGGATGAACCAAAATGTGTTTGTTTTTTAGCCTAGACCAAATGCCCACATTGGGAAAATCCTAATTTCAATTTATAAACACGAATGTACGAAACCAGACAACGCAGCATTATAAGCAAGTATCTGACTGAATTACTTACAGGATTTGCTCGGGAAAAAATTTTTATAATATTTTTGTTTGTAAAATATCTTTTCTTCCACCAAAGGCGCCTGACTGACGTCATTGGAATATCGTCCTTGATGAATGGACTTCTGAGGAATATGGGTGTAATAAACTGCGATAACTAATACACACACATTTTCCACTTATTATGCTTGTGTAGGGAATAACTTTTTGTTTGTTTTGTTTTTTTGGTGCCTTTTTAAATATCATGGTGTTTCATTTAATGTGTATCTTGTTTCTCCCACTTGAGATGAGAGCCTGCACCTGCATACACTTACCCAAGTATCGTGGGAAAACACCCTGCGGTTTTTGATAAATAGAAGCGATATCACATTGAAGTCCATTCACTACTGTGGCTAATATTGACCACTAAAACGAAAGTTTTTTGTTTATATCTCGCAAAGAAGTGGATTTGAAGCTGAAATTTCAGGACACACTAATGAGAAAAAAATACGGCCTTTCTCTGATATCAAATTTATCTACTTCCGGTTAAAATCGGGGGGTCCCCAGAGCGATCGGAACAAGCCATCTTTACCGCTAAATGTCTCTGCTACCCCTAGAAACCCTTGCTTCTATATGGCCAGACACACAAGAACCTGAAAAGCACACAAAATAGCCCGATTTGTTCTGGCACAAATCACACACAACACACCCACACCCACACATACCTACACACACCAAAACTTGCCTATATAAGTCAAATTTTATTGATTAGTGAAACATGCTTACATCAAAAGCCCGCCGCGTCATAATATCAGTCCGATTAAATTAACATACGCCAAATGTCCATTAAGCGCAGCAAACGCAACATGTTTGACACCCGCGTAGTGGCGTTTCATGCCGTCGCATTTACCGTTACGTTGTACGCGTCACCGTTTACTGGACTTGTTTGAAATTCTGTTGCCGCTAATTTACAAAAATGCAATCTTTAGTTGCTCCTAGAAAATTTTTCCCCAAAGCCGCTTTGGCCCGATTTTACTATGTGTTATGGAACAATTAAAAACGCATCCTACAGTACCAAAATTGTCGACCGAGGAATTACTTCCAGCTGATGCCTCTTTATCACTCTCACGCGAACTACTAGTGTGTGGTGTGGAGAGTGTACTGTTTAACTAGAATACAAGAAATGTGTTGTTTTCTACACACACCAACAAACCCTGCAAGTTCAGCTCATTAGTACACACAAAATCACAGTGCAAACAGGAGTTGAGGTGTGGATCGAGATAAGTTAAGGGACAAGCTCAGAAAATACAGGTATTATAAACTCACATACCCTTAACACCATGTAGTCTTACTTGACTGTAGTAAAATCAACTTTCCTCCTCCTCCTCAAAATAATCTAATGGGGGTAGGGGATTTATGTATTTTTCTCAAAAGTTATTTATCCTGATTATTATTTTACTTACTACTCCATTTTCTACACTGCCAAAATCAGTCCCTGTACAATCACAAAATGATTAGTAAGAAACTGAACCACATGGGTGAAATATTCGGAAACCACCGATTTGGAAAATTTGTTCTGCGTGTTTCATTCAAATCAATATCAGCATTTCACTACAATTCACAATTTCCTGGTGTTGTCATGACTCGCTATCACTTATCTCATAATCCAACCCAACCATTTTTTGGGGCTGAATATAGCCACATTGCAAGTTTCGGACACAAGTTTAGAGAATGTGAATTTCTGAGAAGCGCCCATGTGAAAGGGTCTGCCCCAAACGCTCTCATAGTTTATGAATTTTTGAGTTTCAAAATGGTGTTAAAATAGGCATCATAGAGACCCATACATATGTAACCTTAGTGGAAAGTTGCATTGCATGGATTGGGTTTCAAGAATTGCATGGATGTAAAGTCTTGTTCATTGTCACAGTTTGCTGACTGCATTTACAGGGACTGTACATAACAAATTCCCATCTCTTGCATTTATAAAGACATCTATACTCTCTTCGATCTCAAGTTTTGGGGGTGACGTCATGAGAACGCGAACTGTGCATTCGTGCTAATCTAGCGTTTGTGATTGCGCCGCCATTGTTCGCGTGCGTAATGCTTCTGGGCAATTCCAAGGTCTACGGCGTGCGTTTTCTCGGGTGCAAAACTTACACGCACAGTGACGTCGCCCCCAAACTTGAGATCGACAAAGTATAATAAGGCGACATGCCCAGGTTCATATCAACATAGGAACATCAGCTGTATCCAGGCTATCAAGGTTTATATCAATCAATCAACAATCAAAATTTATTTTGTGTTTCATTCACAATCATCACATTCACAATGAACTACAAGATATGAAATTGGCATACAGAATAAAAATGGCCTTTCACACTAGAAATCCAGATTATCATGTATAGGATATAATTAAATTAGAAAACAGTGATGAACGAGGTCACTGCTAAAAACGCTCAGCGTGAAATGCAGTAACCTCACCTACCTTACGTGTTTTACTACGACAAAGCCAACAAAAAAGAGATTACAAATCAGACACAAAAGACAGGACCTACATACTAGTACAATACATTGGAAAAGACAAAGACAGCCGACAGTCCAAATTCCCAAGGATAATAAAAGTACACATATAAAAAGACAGAAAATTGGAATTGGAGGAGACAGCACTAATGACGAATTGTTAACTCTTTTTTTCATATTAATTTTTGAAGGACGATAAGTTGGTGAGGTTTTTATATATAAGGCGATACATGCCCCATAGTAGAGGGGTTTGGAACATCAGGGTATTATTAGTCAGTACGGGATTAAATGGTTTTACACGGGGTATTTTGGGCTTGCCTGGTCTCATAATTGTGAGTTGATGATAGAAAAGTTAAAAATCCTGATCAATAAGGTCCTCCGGTAGACGGTTATAGTTGTATTGATACTGAACGTGGAAGCCTGAAGTTTAATAATATCATTAACCGTCAAACGTTTGAGCAGAGAAAATAAGGGTCTGTGTGGGCCGCCACAGGGAGTTAGTACATGATCTAATAACTCTTTTCTGGAGAATACAAAGTGAGTCCGACCAGCCATTATTCACGCATCAGCCCAAGCTATGGCTCCATATGATATTAAGGCATATAGTAATTATATAATGTGAGAAGTGAGCTTTGAGGAAGAAATTTTCTAACTTGCGCATAACCCCGTTGTATCTGGCAATAATTTTGGAAATGTGCTGGTATGGGAATTCCAGGATAAACTGTGGTCACTCAGTTACAAGAAATTTTGTAGTTAGTACTTGCTGAAGCTGAGTATTGCTAATTTTAACAATCTAGTTTACTTTCTGGCTTATTATTATATTTATTTTTTAAAATCATATAGTTGGTCTTTTTTATATTCAGAGGATAATTTTGTTTATTTTAAAACCATTTTGAAATAAAAAAAGTTTTGTCTTTTTTTAAAAATGAAAACAATTGGCTGTATTATAATTTGGAAATGTGAAAAAAGTATATTTGTGTCGTCCTGCAAATAATATGAAGTGTGGTATTTCAGAACAAAGTGGAAGATCAATTAATTTTGAGGAACAAAAGGGGCCCAAGGATAGAGCCTTGAAGAACTCCACAATGTAATGGTTGCTGTTCAGATAAGGTGTTTATACAAAAAACCCTTGTTTTTCTTTTAGATAGGTAGTTCCTTATCCCAGTCCATTAGCAACCCCCGATACCATACTATTTAACTTGTCACGAATGATGTCATGATTTATGGTATCGAAAGCCTTGCTAAGATCTAAAAATATACCAACTGTATGATTTTATATCCATATTCTCAGCTATTTTGCATTGCAATAGAGTTTCATTTATGGCCAATGCGTCTTATGATTCTGAAAGGTTAGGAAAAAGTGAAGGCTGCTTATTTTGGCATCCAACATGTAGTCCTTAATTTTGATTATTAGGGATAGCGTTAAGTTAGTAGGTTGATATTTTTTGAAAATGGATTGCGCCCTCATCGGGAAATCATCTGAGTCAGCCTTTGATGCAGCCGACACAGAAGGCTCATTTCAGCTTCCTACACGTATACGTGTAAAAAATAACATTCTTTCAGTTCAGCAGTTCAATGCAATTCAAGTATTAGCGTTCACTTGCGTTAGGTGCCCTATTACCAATACACATTTTTAAATATTGTTGTAAGTCAGGTATATAGTTATAGACAATTATAAACACAACTGTGCAAAAATCACACCTTTGAAAATTGGGGGCACTCTTAAAAAAAATAAGGTTAGGATGGGGAGTTCACATATTACTTGGGCAGGTTAGGGTTAATCAGGGTAATATACCTGGTATGACCAAGGGTAAAAGATGCAAGATTTGATGTTGTAAAATATCACAAAATCTCAGTACCTTTGACCACAGGCTGTTTGTCAATTAGTGACCTACAAAGTTTTGCATGACTGTGAAAAACATGCACTTAAAAGTAGGCATAAGTAATTTTACCCTTCACACCTACTTGTATCATGTGCCTTATCTGTTATAGAGACTAAGACATGAGGCAGACAGGTGCAAAGATTCTAATTATGCGTTATACCTAAACTGAAAAAGGCAACAATTGTACCAAAGAATATTAATTACCATATCAAAATAAAATGGCAACCAAACAAGCTACAGTTCCTTGGTATTATTGTATAAGCTAATTCTTCAGTACTCTATAAATGTAAACGAAGTGAAAATTTCACTCCCAAAAGAGTGAACTCTGGTGTAACCCTCCAAGTAGTGTGTACTTACAATGAACAAATTTTACCAAAAAAGAATGAAAAAATCACTCCAAAAAGGGTGGATTTCCACGTGTTTGAGGAGGGAGTTAAATGAAGGACACCACCTTTTGAGAAGTTAAACAAAGGATAACATGAAAATGAGTGGAAATCTGCTCTTTTGGCGTGTTTTATTTGTATTTTACTCTTTTTTGAGTGGAAATCCACACTGTTTAAGTACAAACTACTCGTATGGAGTGTTTTACAAGAGTTCACTCTTTTGAAAGCCCCAGCGGGTAAAAATTGCACTTGTTTACATTTTGAGAGTCGTAAAACAAAAAATAGAAAAAACGATTTACATATTTTGCAACTCGCAAATACGGGGAACTCGCAACTCGCATTTTAAAATCGCAAAAATCAACTCGCAGTCATGAACTCGCAACTCGCCACTCGCACTCGCAACTCGCCACTCGCACTCGCAACTCGTAACTCGCAAAATAGCGACTCGCAACCTCGCAAAATACCTTCACCCGATGCAGTATGCGCAACGAGCAACACGCGCGTTTGTTATTGTCCAAGAATTATGGCCCAGAGTATAGTTATGACACGTAACAGAACACATGAGTACACACTGTAATCCATCAGTGCACATGTTGCTGTGAACGTGAACAGCAAGGGGGAGCAAAAATCAACCGCCGTGTATTCAGAATTTCAGGGCATTCAATCATACATGGACTGCATCGGGGGAAAGAATGTTGTAATTGTGCCACACCCTCTGAATTAGGGCAGACTCAACGAATAAACTGCATGTGTTGAATGAATGTAGACTGGCAGAATACTGGATTCGTCCCCTGGCGCCTAGGCTAGGGGAAGTCATTTTCTATCTCCATGTGAAGACCTCCCATATATTGAAAAATTCTTGTTCGATATTTCCCTCGGTATTTGGCATGTGGATTGGCAAAACATAACAAAACATTTTGTGATCTTACATGATGTGTGTACTCGCACGTAAACAAGTAACATCAACCCTGAGGTCTGGATCCTGGAACATCCCCATGGTGAGCGTATTTTTTAACGGGTGAGAAAGAACGAAATCATTTGGATCTATGAGATGCGATTTTAATCCGCCTGGCTACCATTGCCCTTTCATCCCCACTTCCCGTTGAGATCAAGGGAGGGTCTGATGATGCTTTGATTCAATTGAAATACTTGTATGTATTTTTCCCTTTGTATCTGTTAAATCATGGAATTATGGACGCATTAATATTACAGATCGTCAATAAATGTTACACCCCTATTATTAATGGAACATGCAGGCAAAGTTTCCCGAACTTGCTTTGCCAACTGCATGGCGAACCACATTGTATGCCTTTTCACCGTATTCAAGTTATGGGCGCTCATTTCTCCGATTTTGTTTTCTTTATTTACAGTTTAGTTATTCCAAAGGTTGGAATAGAGTTGGGGTGTGAAAAAATCTGCCTCCTCGAGTGGAACTTGAACTTTTGGACACGCACGCCGCAGTTTTGCAAATATTCCGGTATTCCGCGCAGGCAGCTGGGGGCATTACTAAAGTTAGTTGTGAGGCGTTTTTGGCCTTCTCGACCGGAGTGGGTACGGAAATTACCCAAAAGCAAAGGGGTGAGGTGAAAGAATCTTCTCAGCATTTTAAGGAGTTAAAAAGACAAAATAGACAGTTAAACGTGCACCCTAGTCAGTCATGGATTGGCGGAGAGAGATTATTGCGAAGTGGTGTGGCACGTTTCATTGGATTGAAGAATCGAAAACAAAAAAGTTCTGGGAAGCATCAGAGAATGGATTATTGATCAAGCAAAGCTAAGAGTAAGTCATTATAAGTATTACAAAAACTTCCTTACGGTAAGCTGTCCGGGAGAGAGTTTATCTATAAACGCCCCTACGTATGCCTACTGAATTTTGGCAAGATATCCTTGTTAAGGATTTGGAGCTGAAAATACACAAAATTCCCCCATTTTAGGGCAAGGAAGGAACCAAAATTTTGGGGGAAGGAAAGGAACTCAATTTTGGGGGAAAGAAGGAACCCAATTTTTGGTGGCAGGAAGACAAAGGAACCCAAATTTTTGGGGAAGGAAGGAACCCAAATTTTAGAAACTGGGGAAAATTGGGATCTAATGTGATTAAGCTCAGCCCAGGAAAGTAACAGAGGACCCCGACCCAAAAATTAAAACTATGCTGAAAATTGCAATGATTTCTAACATGAGTATTTTATTTATGGCAGGTTGGTTTGTTAGATTAGAATATCTGCGAGAAAAGGTTTGTCCAATGGCCCGGGTAACGTCAGTTGCATTGTCAATGGTGGAATTAAGCAAAATTTTGCACGCTCTTTCAAGGGGTTCCATGGGTAAATATGATTCTTTCCACAAAATTAAATTGTATTCACTAATGTAGTTCTTTAAAGAAATCGTTAAAGAACATACAATGTATTTGTATACATCTTCAGGGGTAAGATAATATCAAAAGTGCAAAATTAGGATTTTTCAACGTAAATTAAGTTTATTTATTTATCTAATGTGCTCTAGTGTAGTGTTAGAAAGTTCTTACTGTGTTTCTGATTGAAAAGAAATGGATGGTATATTAAGGTTACTTCTGGAGTTCTGACCACCAAACTTGGTCCCGGAAGAAGACATTGCATTGTAGCCCCCAAAAGAACTGAAAAGTACGGAGGCTATCAAGTTCAATGCCAGATTTTAATTCCACACCAAAAAATATCCCAGATAGTGATTTTCAAAGTTATGTGTGTGTGTGGGGAGGGGGCCATTAAAAATTTATGGTTCTCTCAAAAACATCATTTGCATTGCAAAACGTTTTTGATGGTGACCCCCAAATATACTGTGTGAAAAGGACACAAGTTAATTAACTATGATGTTCAAAATTTCAGGATTATCATCTCTCATCAATATCTATCACCAAAACGAAAAAGAAAAAATCCACGACATACTATGGTGCACATCCAGGCCCGTAACCAAGGGGCGAGGTGGAAGACACCCCCTGAATTCCAAAAAGCCCATAAAAAGAGCTCAAAAGGCCAGAAAAATAGATTTTGCAAGTGGAGTGAGCAAAAAATTAGGGTTTTTATGCTCTGTTGTTCCCAAATTGGTTAAAATTTTGGTAAAACGGTCCACTTAAATTTCCCCCTTTTAAAATTTCCACCTTTTAAGGTCATTTGGAGTCATCCAATGTCAAATCAAGGTGTCACATCACTGCAAATTCAGTGCCAATTATGAAGGTCCATTTCAAGGTCATGTGGGGTCACCCATGGTCAAATAACTTCAAATGGTTGTATGGTCATGAAATGTGGCAAGTGTAGTCAACATTTGATACCAAAATTTTTCAAAGGGAGTTCAAGGTCATCTGGGGTATAAATCCAAAGGGCCATGCGTTTTGAACTCGACACCCAAAAAGGGTGGTGGAGTCACATTTTTCACTGTGGTCGTTTAGTTTTTTTAATGAATCTTTTGAAGTATAAGAGGTATGGCAGTAAATTTGGTATCAAATGAAAGCTGAAACATTAATTATTAAGTATGGAAAGTTTCATTGAGGTATCTTGAACATAGGCAGAATGGCATTCAATTCAATTGACTAAGTCAGGGGTGGTGGAGGAAGCGGTGCATGAGGAAGCGGTGCGCTATGAACAATCTCTATGGGAAATGTAATTTTTAGTGCCTTGAAGTGCAAAAATATGTTGATATTTTCTTTAAAAATCAATGTTTTCAACAAATTTGGTATCAATATAGAGCTGACAGTATTATCTTTATGTTTATATTGTAAAACACCTAAAATAATACACTGCTGTATGCCATTGGGTGTATTAATACGGATATTTTCGACAATTCAAGTATTAACATTTCAAATTGTGTTTCACATCTGACAGCAGCAATGTTGCAGAAGCCTGCACCCAAGATCAGGGAGGCTACTCCTGACAACTTACATAGAGTCATTATGACATGATAAGCATGGTAGAATGTAAGGATTCTGTTGGTAGCTATAAGACCAGATTCAAATGCATTATAGATTTCTTTTTTCTTCATGTTACATCCGATGGGCGTCAAATTAATTGAACTAGAAAATACCGTTGATGAATTTGGTCACCAAAACCATGTCCACATGGCACAAAGGTAATCACAAGCTATTATTATATCACACACAGCAGGCAATCCTCATCGTACAACAACTACAAAAGCTACTGCTATCATACCAAAGGTTGTCTCTTTGTATTTTGGATTTAACTTATTAATCCGCCACTGAGTTACTTTGTCAAATTCAGACTGTACCGATATTATGTGTGCCGGCATTGCCATGTGAGAAACACAAAAACCATTCAAATCTTTCTAATGTGTCCTGACTATTACTGAACTTTAACCATACTCTGTGTTAAAGCGTAGCTGGGAGCAGTGTATGGACATGAAGAAAAGTTTAAAAATTTTCGGGTTGACAATTATGTTTGCATTATACATTTTGTAATTTTATCATAAAACATTTTGAGTTACAATGCACGGCTCATCATTGCTCTCTTGCCATTCCGTGACTTGTGCAAACCATTTCAAACTTTCACAAGTGAGACAGGTTATTCTAAGGAGAAACATCACTTATATTGTACATATGACCAAAAACCCTGTGGAGTATTGTTATTGGAAGTCTATTGAAGTTGCGACAAACGCATGGTTTTATTTTGGTCAATTTTTTGAAAAGTAATATCATTTTTTGTGAGTGATTAACCCCTCTACAATTATATATGCTGGAAAGGCCTAAGTCTCAGCTGCAAGATAATTGAAATCAAATCAGATATAGGTGTAACACAAGTTTTTTTTGACTTATAACCATGGGTCACTTTCAGGTTGACAGTTGCCTCATTAAAATAAATGTAGCATTAGAACCTTACACCTACAAATGTTTTCTTGAGTGTTTTTGGATTCCTTTTCAATTTCCTTTCGAAAAGATGATCTAACTTTTATGTGGGGGGGAAGAGAAGTTTGAAAGATATGCATTTGAAGGAAAAAACCATGTTGCAAATTTAAAAAAACTGGGTGTGTGACAACACTTCACCGAGTTCAAACGCAATGCCATAGTCAAATCACGACAATGGTTTTATGTTCAGAAAACTTGGTAGTAAACTTAGGTGCAGGGAATTTCTAAGTTAATTACAAGGTTTTTGGGCGTCGTCCAGGTTAAATCACTACAAGTACAATGGTTCATAAAAACTATTTAATGAAAACATGGAAGTATAGGACTTCACATTGTTAATCAGCTTATATTGGTTTGATTTAATTTAAAAGATAATGGAATGTTGAGTGTCATAGGACACCTTAACTCCAATTCCACAAACTCACGTGACTCAGGTAATAGAAACTTCATGTCATGGTAGACTTAAAGGTCAGTAGACAAGGTCAAAGTCATAGAGGACAACTTGTGCAGAGAGTAAATTTAAGAAGAGGGTCATTGAAAGCAGGAGACAGTGGTTCGAGAAATGCCTTATTTTTCTTGGAGGTGGGAAATGGGGAACTTGGTGGGTATGTATCCCCTCACTCTCACCTACTGGTCTCCTCAATGCTGTGGGACCTAACAGTGGGCCAATTTCTTTTGTGTTTATTTCTGAAGCCCTCCTGACAGTCACATTGGACACTCGCTGGGCAGCGCAAACAAACTCGGAAATATAAATCGAGATGGAGAAGCATTTTAAAGAGAAAGAAGGCCATGTTAATGTCCAGGACTACTTGCAGTTCTCCACACCCACACCTTCATTGAACCTGACATAGTGACCTGAAAAACTAGAAGAAAGCTGATGGTCTCCTGTCAGCATTCTACGACAACGAGTCTCCAAAGTTTGGAAATCAGTGACGTCGAGGAAATCTGGAAGAGTTCAACTCATGTCTGAGCCAGAGGAATACCCACTAGTGATGTGCCGTGAGGAGACGCGGATTTTAATGGAGAAGTTAATTGTGGTACTGGCAATCGTTGCAGGCCATGAAACATTTGAAATATGTGGACTAAGGGTATACACAACATTCAGTTTCCTCAAAAGTGATGCTTGTTTTGAGTCTAATTATGCCAAAGGGATGGACAGAATGTGTGTGGTGGAATCCATTGAAGACTTGTATGATGAGATTATTGAAGAATGTGAGAAGAAGGTACAGTATGAAATGTTCTTTGTTATGATTTTTAATGGTAGTAGTTGTGTTTAAGGTACCAACTTCTAAAGAAATTAATTAGACTTGCCTTAGCGGAAATGTGCATTCATTCTACAGTGGTAACCTTCTGAAAAACAAAGTTCGTAACGTTTTGCAAACTTCAAATTTTTGGTGTAGAGTTCATGGTAATCCAATTGTCAAACGATCAGTGGACCTATGCGGCTTGATCACTGACCCAGTATGCAAGGGGTAACCTACTTTTCAGTAGCACATACATGGGTAAGGGCAACCAATCTTCTTGTTGACACTAACATGGACTAGGGGAAGTCTATTTCGTTCAGTATTTTGGTTCGAACAAGGGGAAGTCTACTGAACAGCTCTTTTCAGAGCCACCTACATTTAAAATTTCTCATCAGACAATTAGGGTCAGTCTGCTATGCCTATCGGTAGACAAGAGGTGTCTTCAGTTTGAGTACGGCCGTTTTCAGAGCCATCAGCAGGCAAAGGCAGCCTACATGGTTCATTCCTACTCTAGTTATATTTTGATTACCACTTAATATACCGAAATATATCCAGTTGTTATCGTTCAGCGCGCAAAAGTAAACCAAATATATTCGAGCGTTTGCACCGAATTGTGCGCATCGTGCAAAATTCACACATTGTGTCTCTTGCGTTGTCTTGCCTATTTGGTGGTAATCAAAGTATAGTTGGTCCTGATTATGGAGTTGTGAAAGGAGTAAACATTTGTTGGTACAGTATCATAATGATGAGGCAAAGACTTGAGGCACAGATTTTGTTATAAAGGCATTTTTTTTTTGCCACAAATGTTAAAACTATACTTGCCCATCATTTCAGGGGGGGGGGGGGGGGGCGCATTTGGACCATTTATTTCAAAGCTTATCTAATATTCGACTTCGCTTGTCATTGACTTCAGGGTTGGATGCATAAGAAGGGACACAAGATGACCAACTGGAAGGAGAGATGGTTTGTTCTTAAACCAGATGGAATGTACTACTATACTGATAAAACCCTTAAAACAAGGAAAGGAGTTGTTAAGCTGGACAAAGATTGGTCTAGTGAGGTAGGTACAAATCATACTTTGAGTTTGTGGCATAGATTTAAATACTATATGGCTCTGGGTTTTTTTAACATATACCAAAAGTGTCAACCAAGGGGGGTGAAAATTAAAGTGCATTGTAGCAACTCTTCTTATACTGTTTTTCAACTTAGACAAACCATATTTTATGAAAATAAATGAGTTGAGGCTTAATCTTTGGTTATGTTACAGCTATGAAATGTAGAGCAAAACCTCAATTTTCTGTTAAATACCTTTCATGATAGGACAACTTTCAAACTCCTATTGCTGTGCATACTGATGATCCAAGTAAAACAGGGTGAAATATCAAACACCAAGGCTGATTCATGCCAAATTTTATATTCCTGTGGTTATTAGAATTTTTTTAGAGCCAAACGAATTCAATAATCCTCATTTTTACTGGTTTTGACATCAAAAAGTTTGTTTAAAAATTGTAAAAGAGGTTTAATCCTTGTATTACTTCATGTGTGCATACAACCAACTGAGGTAATCACTTGCACCAAACAATTTTGAAAAACTCCTCTAAACGAAATTTTTCAGATTGATCCTTTCCTGTGTTGTGGACGTTACATCATGTCAACAATGCCTTCTGTTGTACTCTCTTACAAGGCATTTACATTGTTAAATTTATAACTGTCAATGTTTTTAGTAATGACTTTATGCAAAATAATATTTTGCATACCAAAAGGTATATTACAATGTCTATGTATAAATATATTTGATGATAAAGGTTCTAATTTCAATTTCCATATGTATTTAGCACATACTGCAATCTCCTTTCAGAAGAGTAAAATTTAATCATTTTACTTTTTAAAAGTTTTAACTTATGTAATTAGCTACCATGTAACAAACTACAGCAAAAAACACACTAAAAACCTAACTTTCAAATCTCAAAGTACATAAAATATCCTATAATACTGTTGTTGCGGACGTTACATTTTTTTGCCTTACACTACTGATTGTGGCTGTTCTGAGACTGTTCAAAACATCTGCCAATATTCCTTTGTGTCTAATACTTCTTATTAGATTGAACATATCAAATCTGAACCTAAAATTAAATATTGGTACTTTTACAGGACTAAAATCAAAGTTAAATACTAGATTTGGGGTATTTAACCATACAGGCACTCAATTTGATGTTAAATTGGGATAGTCAATCCCTGTGTTGTAGAGTCAATTATCTTGGAGCAAGATGGTTATTTAACTAAAATTGGTGAAATAAATATGAATCTGCAGTATCATACAATTTTTAAATTTATTTTGGAAACACGATTACAATAATATCATTCAGAACTTTTTTAGGTAATTTTTTGCTTAAAATCTCTAAAAAATTAAGGCATTTCACTGTCTTTTTAACTAAATTGCTATGCTGCCATAGTTTAACCCTCAAAATTTAATATTAGAGGTTTATGGATCAATTACAAGTTATTTTTCATCCACCTTTCCTAGCAATTAGCAACATAGCAACTACAACATGGGAATATTAGTGTTGACAAGATGTAACGTCCGCAACATATTCTATACATAATGTAATTTTAGTTTTGTGTATTGAATGTCTTTTCATTTTGTCTTGTTTTCTTTTTTTCTTAGCTTTTTAATTTGTCAAATAAAATTAGAACCAATATATAGGTCATTCTAAAAGTCTAAGCACTGATACAATGCATGATCCACCTGTCAACATTCAAATGTAACGTCCGCAACAAAGCAGTGATCAGTGCCTGTGATAAGTGTACTTTGCAATATAAAGAAATGAAAAAAGAAGTTAAATCAATTGAATTAGGGTCATCTGAAACCTTAGTACTATTCGCCATAAATGCAATATAGCTCTACCAGATAGAACTTAATGACAAATCGGTAATGAATGGTTAAAATTACATTTAAATCATATTAAAATGCAATTTTTTAAACTTTTAAATCAATTACAGATGACTTATTTCAGCATAAATTATTGAAACTAGACTATGATTAAAAAATAAATACAACTTTTGCCAATTCTGTTGTAAATTACTTAATGGCTTCAAATAGCTTATTTTTCTATCAACATTGACACCATGTAACGTCCGCAACACATTTTGCTAACTAACATTTAAATAGTAACAAAGACAAGTAAAATCTAGTTGTAAAGAAAGTTCACTCTTATTACTCTATCATCTGGTAAATGTACAAATACAAATATCTTCTGGATTCTCCAATTATGTGTACAAGAAAAACTTTGATGCTGTGTTGCGGACGTTTCTAGCGTTGCGGACGTTACAAGTGTTGACGGAAAAATGTAATGGCATCGTACAGTGAAAAATGATAAGATATGGGGAAGTGTTGCCTGGTTCTGTGGGAAGTGTGTTAGAGACCTTTCATTTTAAATATACCAATTAAATTACGTGGTCAAGTAGTAGTTGCCTAGGTAACAGAAAGTAATGTTGCGGATGTTACAAAAGTGTTGACGGAAAATTACCATTTTTTAGGAAGTGCATATTTTTCTTTTTAATAACGCAGTATCAGAAATCATTTTGTTTCAAATATTGTTTGTATATATGAACCTATTTATACATGCAGAGTAATTTATATAACCATGTTATAATTTAAGGCAATGCTCAGCTAAATTTAGTGTGAAATTGTTGACGGAAAATGTAACGTCCGCAACATCATTTTTGATTGACCGCCTCTTTAGAACAAGGAAACATATGGATGTCCATAATATTCTGAGAAGTTCTAACATTGGTACAAAATTGCTATTGTGAAATATGAAGATCACATTTTATTCTTTGTTGCAATGGAAAATCTACAAATGGTAACTGTTTGGTTGGTTGACAAAATTCCGTCAACTTTTGGCTGTTTAAGCCCGTCAGCACACCAAGGAGGAAATCGCCCAAACTTTATTAAGCTATGGGAATCTTAGCTAGGTCTATACTTAATATACATCACAAATACTTCAGCTTCTGTACCATTTTTTGTGTGGGGCTCCTCCAAGTGTCATTAAGCTTTTTGGGGGTATATGTTAAAACCAAAGACCCATATTTTTGACATTGTTTTTCAAAATTCAAACATGGCTGCTTTTGTGTCGCCTGCCCCTAAGGCAGGAAGAAACGTATGGATCACTTTGTCCACTGTTGTTGTGTGAATCTGTGATTTGTTGATGTCTGTTGTTGTTGATGTCTGTTGTTGTTGAATGTCTGTTGTTGTTGATGTCGTTGTTGTTGATGTCTGTTGTTGTGACAAAGGGTTAACATATGCCTCTAATATTCATATGCTTTGATGGATTTAAACCATCTTGGGTCCATGTGCAACATGGCATCACCCATTTGTTTGATGAGGTCAAATGTCCCATACCCAGATGTGCAATGGTTATATTTTGGCTGTGTGGTGAGTAGCGGTGGTTTGGGTTGGAGCGTATTAGGTGCGCCTGGCTACAGAGCGCGTAGCTCTGTAGTCATGGCGTCTATGTTCAAGGGTATTAGGGTGGTATGCACATTTTTGCAGCAAGGTGAGTTATATTCACACGATAATCTGTATCTTCTTTATTATTTTTAGAATTCGCTGTTGCTGTTTATAGGTTGGCATGTCCTAAACCCCCTGCTACTATCGAAGACTGCAAATTAATCTCGACAATAGCTTTTAATAAAGGGCCGATATATACAACATCACAAGGTGTTGTTGTGTAGGATTAACAATTCATTATTGAGCGGAATAGTCCCCAGACGCTCGGTGGTCGAATACAAATTCGGGAATGTTAACTTAAGGTCCATAACCATTACTCTAGGCCAAAATGGCATGAGCTTTTGTTCCAAAAACACACCATTAATGTCAAAACAGTGCCAAAATTTACCCCTTTATTCCCAAAACGACGTCCGATGGCGAAAATGCGATCCTTTTTTCCACGTTTTTATTAAAGCGGATGCGTAGCGCGTATATACCTGGTGGTTCCCCGGGGCCAATAAATACGTCACAATGCCGTGACTCACCACTTCTTAAATTTCCCAAAAATTGGCCCGCAAACTCAGAAGAAGAGTCCAATACAGACTTAACTGTAGAATTCATACTTAATAATCTATCTTCATGTATGACGCGGTTATTTGAGATAATGCCCGTCCGTAATCCTGAATTTGATGACAAAGTTAAGGCCTAGATGACTTTACAGAGTCTTTGTTAAATAGTTCTTGATCTTTATTGCTTGATCTTCATTACTTGACAATGATAAGGATCCTGTACATGTAAAAGGAACAGAGTGTAAATATAATGCATGCATATAACATAATAGTTTCTCATGCCCTCCCAATTCCTTGTTTCAAGATGATGAAACAATATTATGTTGTTGTTTTATTCCCTAGGTGTTTATTTCCTCTGCTGAGTGGAACGGCGGAGAGGTTGTTCATGGACATGAGGAGGGGCATTGGTTTCTTTAAGGCCAGGGGCGTTATGGGGAAGCAAACGCATGACTGCACGTGGAACCTGCTGTGTACTATGTGGAGGAGTAGGGTAGCTGGTGTGCTCCGGGGCTGCAGTTGCGTGTCAAGCTTCCTCTCACTCTTTGCATGGGGTTTTTCATGGGTGAGCTAACATGTTCCTGTGATGAGGTGGATCTGGCGGGGCTGCACTTCCTTCTGTTGAGGGTACTGTCATTCTTGAGTTTCTAAATGCAATGGACGAGCAACCTCGGTCTCCGGCACTATGGGCTCCCAGCTAGGTGAGTACTGTGATCTTTTATGGTGGGGAACTGCAGGGCTTGGATGGTGGTGGAGGCCTGAAACAGGTCTGTGCCCAAAGAGAGTTGAGGTTGTCATGTGATTGCTGTAGTACTTTCTCAGGAACTTTCTGTTGCGGAGGGTCACCCGTCCCGAGCCATGTACGCGAACAACATATTGGTCAAACTGGCGAACTTCAATGACAATCCCTGTCCTGTCCCATTTAGTTTGATGTGGCCAGATTGATTTTGAATACGAACTTGGTCTCCTACTTTAGTGGGGGGAGGTGCTTGGTGATTTCTGTGAGTCGCTGGCATCTTCATGGCCTGTTACGCAAGGCTTTTTCTCGAGCAAGCATGTCTCCTTCCATGTGGGGTGGGGTTCATAGCGACCGGGTGGGATGGAATGAAATCGCGTATTGGTCGGCCAAACAGGCACTGTGCAGGGGAGAGCTTCGTCTCTCTGTCTGGAGTGTTTCTGTATTGGAGCATGGCACGTTGGAATGCATCTGTGTCCAAGTTGCCACTGGCACTGGTGTGTCTTGATTTAGGCGTTTAACCGTCTTAACTCCTACCTCTGCCCTACAATTGCGTGGGAATGCCACAGAACGATAGCGATGTCGTACTCCCCAGTTTTTTAGAAAGTCTTGTTGTCCCTGTTGAGAAACGCCGGCCCCCATCTGATCCAGCCTCGTCACTTATACCAAATTGTACCAATGTACGCCTAAGACTAGATATGAGACCCTTTGCACCATCAGCTGCCCGTTCCACAATAGGCCATTTGCATAACGTCGACCGATGACGAGGTAAGTTGGTGCCGGCATAGGGAAGAAAGTCAGCATCAATATTGACTGAAATAGGGGGGGGGGTGGGTGGGTAGATGGATACAGCTGGTGGTGTGGGGGTGGGTTTGGCTGAGATGGGGCATGCGATTGCACTGTGAGCAGCGAGCACGCTATCATGAAGAGCAGATGTTTATTCCGTCAAAAGTACTGAAGCCTCTGCACACGAGGTCATGGATGAGATCCCCTGGTGGGCTGAGTGGAGTGACTGCAACACTGCAGCACGGAGGGATGGGGGAATTATAATGCGGTCATTGTACAAACAACTCCATCCAAGTGTACAGGCCGTCTCTCAGGCTGAAATAATCTCCGTAGGTCTGTTGGCATCTCTTGGCGGGAACCTGGTAGGCCATCTTCGACAAGGGATAACAACCTTGGACATAGACTCATCACTTGTTGTTGCTATGCGCACATTGTCCCCGGGATAGACTGAGCCTATCTAGAAAGCTTCATAGTGTCATCTGTGTCAGCTCTCCACAGCTTGCTGAGCAATAGATTAGATTGGGACGCATGACTCGAACGCAGTCAGTAAGGGTGTGTGATGGATATGGTATGTCCCATGGGAGATTGTGGCAACATCATCTTGAAGGTGTACACCCGTAGGCTCACTCCCTGGGTGACGTGAGACGCCGTCTGCCGCTCTATGCGAATAATCCAAATCTGTAACGAGGATTTTTCCTTGAGGTTGCGGAGTCGTGGGTTTGGGATTGCCTCTATGGCAATCATCACCTAGACCTTGAAGGGGGGTTTGATTGATCAACTGCAATGATCAATCTTCACAACCAAGTACAAAAATGCGTGCCTTGTCCAATGCATCTACGACTGCCAAAGCCCCGCCCTCCACCGTTGGTAACGGGGACTCGGCAGAGAAGTGCCCTCCAACCAGTGAACGCTCCAACCTACTTGCAGCAAAATGGGATGGATGAGGGGCTTGGCAATGTTTTTGTAGCAACCAGAATCCGATGCCATTTTTGCTCCAGTCTTTGGCGAGGCATGTTGGGCGAGAATTTGTCAAATATCTCAACACCTTTAGTGATCTCACTAATGAGATCTGCTTTGATTCTTCAAAAAGATCATTGAGCTCCTGTGTCCATTTGAAGGGGGTGCCTGGGATTTGTTTTTTCAGCAGGATCGAAGGGTAACATCCTTTCTGCAGAAGCAAAGGCATAAGCCACTGGTTTAACAAGACCAAACCATGACCGAATGTCTGTGATATTCCGTGGGGTCGGGAACCTCTCAATAGCCTCAAATGACGGGGGCAGGGTCTGACTGACGTGGGGATTTTAAATCCGACAAATTCAACGTGTCCCCAGCAAAGAGATTTATTTGGGTTCAAAGTGATGCCATTACGACCACAAATCCAGCCCAGTTCACCGCCTGAAAGAAGGACTCCTCAATGTTACCTGACCACAGTAGGGTGTCATCTACGCACTTTGTCTTGTTTGCACATTGGCAACAATTTCATCGTATCGGCGGTGTAACCGTCCCCTGAAGCAAGATACCCTGCGGTGCAACACGTATCTGTATCGTCCCCATGGATTTATAACGTGGTGAGGTTGTCTGTCATCTTCATGGCAGAGGATGCTGTGGTATCCGTTCCAAGCATCGAACACTGTCTTTGTGATGTGGTACAGACTGGCCTGGAGGAAGGGGGATTGTGGGATGGTGTGTTTCTCGGTAATGTTTATTCAGGGTTGGAAGTCAACTGTGGCGACGTGGTTTTTTCCAGTCCTTCTTTGGGCATTCACCATCCTGTGACACCAGGTTACAGGCTCTCCAACAGGCACTGGTTCAATGACCCCGAGGCTTACATCCTGGTCAAGCCGGCTTTGACGTCTTCCATCCAGTGCAAGGGTACGGGTATCGGGGTGTGGTAGGGCCAGGCGGTTTGGCTTTTTGGTCGACCATGTTCTTCGTGGTGGGTCTTGCATCATTGGTAGTGGCTGATGTTCACACGTGTTGAAGGTTGATGATGCATAGTATTTGCCGAAGAAACTGCTCAAGGTTCTCGTCGATTTCTCCTCATTGGGTGGTATGGGGGTGACGTCGGTGGTGATGGGGAGGTTGACCCGCCGAGGGCATTCACATGGGGCTGTGAGGAAACCATGACAGTACTCGTTGGCTTCATCTGTTGGTTGTCCTGAATGTCTATTCCCTGATTTGTCATTTCTATGAACTTCACCAATGGTAGGGAATTTATCAGTTTCATGCCTACGGCATGCATGCTTTGTTTGCTGAGGTAAAATTTGTCACTGTTTGTCGGTGAAGTATACTATCTGGCGTGTCTGCAGGGTTTTGCCGTCAGCAGCCATGCCCGAGATCCGGAGAACAAGAAGCCCCAAGATGCGTATGCGTTTGTCGTTGGCAGCGCTCATCTTCATGGTGACAGGTTATGATATGGTGGGTTTGTAATCCCAAGCGGTGAATGGGCTTAACACCTGCAGGCAGATTGACAACCTTGTCAGCCATGGCACGTCATTTGTGGTTTTGGTGGGTGTGGGCAAGGTAAGGCCAAGGGTATGTATCAGAGGAAAGCTCAGACAATGACAGTGGTTGTGGGTTCAGAAGCCCGCCGTTTCCCATGTGTCCGCACATGGCGTTGAGATGGGTGGGGTCAAGGTTAATGACCCGTGTGCCACGGCATCTACACCGCATAAGGTGTCTGACAAAAATATCCAGGTTTCATCTTTACAGATGCTGGGGTTTTGAGTCGTTTAAGATGCCATGTTTGAGTCATGGAAATGTCCAATGTGTGAGCATTGGAAATTGTCAATGTGGTGTTCCATTGGAAATGTTCAATGTGTGAGTCCATTGGAAAGGCCACTGTGTGAGTCACTGGAAATGCCAATATGTGAGTCATTGGAAATGCCATTTGATCGAGTTATTGGTGATACCACATAGGGTATCGAAAATGGCACTTTCTTTGTTCTTTGATTTCCTTTTTGGGGGTGTTAAGACCGCGCTTTTCGTCCGCCACCATTACAAACAGCGTCTAGTGGCCCGGACGTTGCATTTCTGGCACAAGTGACTGAAAGCTGGGCAGGTTTTTCTCACGAGCCTTCGGCGAGTTCCATGGTCTCCCACGGCCACCATAATTTGCACACACTCTTTGCGCTGAAGCGTAGCTTGCTTGTGGCCAGTTGCAGACCACAGTATCCAATAGGAGGTTGGCAGACCTTTTTCTGCCTCCTTTGCCTCGCTGTAGCGGATGGTGTCCTCCAGCGACATGTCCTGGTTTGCCTCGCCAAGGAGCTCTGTTGACCTCCTGATCACTGATGCCACGTTGATTGCGTCTCACAGCACCTGGTCACTTAGTTGACATTGTTGTTGCAGGACGGACACTTGATGGTGACTTGCACATGCCTGCTTGTTCCCGGAAGGCGGGCAGCGAAATTACGAATAGTTTCGTCCCTGTCTTGACGCATATGAGAGTTACCACAGGAATCTAACATTCTCTTTGCGGACCGCAAGCCGTTGTATGGCTTCCAGGACTCCGACTCAGCCTTTTCCTGTGAGTGTACCACCATTTGTGCATGTGAGATCCTTGCGAAGTGTTTTTCTTCACAACACTCTAGAAGTTGTATAACGACATCTGCACCGCTGATTTTTGGTGGCGTTTTGTAGTCACCCCATCGGGAGACAAAGTACGACCATTCCTCGTACGTGCCACCCAAGGATATTATGTCGTTTGACTTTCTCAGTTTTTGCACCTGCTGGCTGGCTTGTTTCCTGTTCCTTGCGTGGAGCTGGAGGAGTACAACAATTAGTTCAGGTGTGGCGTCGTCGGGTGTAGCATAAGCACATGCTGTGATGGGGCACTGCACACTTGGCATCTTGCGTCTTCCTAGGTGAACTGAGTTCTTAATAGCAGGTAATTGCAGGAAATATAAGCCTTGATCATAGATGACTTTACAGAATCTTTGTTAAATAGTTCTTGATCTTTATTGCTTGATCTTCATTACTTGACAATGATCAAGGCATCTGTAACATGTAAAAGGAAACAGAGTGGTAAATATAATGCATGCATATAACATAATAGTTCTCTAGCCAATTCCTGCTTCCAAGGCCGAAATGTGAAGGCGTCTACCCGATTTTGTTTTTTACTCGCTGTCACGTATTGGCCGCATGGCGGCGGGCTGTTAGCGTCGAGGTCAAAGGTCGTGAGGTTAAAGTTGTAAATAGGCTGAAAATGTAAAATTGACTTCATTTGAAAAGTTGAAGTTCAATTGGAACCAAACATGGTTTATGGAGCTTACATGCAAACCCTCATTTGTTTATGAGGTCAAAGTTCACATATCAAGGTCAAAGGTCATGTGAGGCCTATCATTCACAAACCGCAATGGCAGGCAACACAAGCGGTCCGAGGACTGATGTATTTTTGGTTCAAAGTAGACACGGAAGCCTGAAAATTAGACACACAAACAAATGACAGAAAAAAGTGCATTTAAGAAATGAAGTCTCACAAGTATACTGAAGTTAGCTTACATACACATACTGATACAGACAGACACACACGCACACACACACACTCATTTGCTCATTGACTGAAAATGATTGACTCACTAATTTTCAGAACTGCTTATTCATGCTCTCACTCACATGTACAACATTAAAAAAAATCATAATCTAAAATGACAAAATGAAATTAAAAATGTAATTGCACAAAAGCATTCAAATGCCTAAATTTATGAACTTGGGACTGTGAGTTGCAGTTTGCATACTCCATGTATTATCAGCATTGGCTTGACTTAGCGTTGGTACAGATATACTTTACCATGAATAAGTCACACCTATGGTGAGTTAATGCTTGAGCATGTGTCAACCAATAAATGGCTTTTAACAGCTCTACAGACCTCAGATGTCCCTGGTTACAGGCAAGCCTATTATGCCCAGTATTCAGTTAGGGAGCGGTCATTATTTATGCCGGGGGAATGGAGGATTTCAACTTTTTTCCGGCAAAAATTTTCGTGTTCCCCCTCGCTTCCGTTCAAAAAATGTCACACTCCCCCCTTGATCATGCTAATTTCCCCATTTAAAAGTTCATGTTCCCCTCTCTCTCGTTGATGAAAAATTCACTTTACCCCTCTCTCTCACAAAAAATTTTCGGGTTCCCCCCTCAAATCTTCATTTCCTCCTGGCATAAATAATGACCCCTCCCTTATGAAATAATCTTTTCAGTGTACCATTATTGCGCAGTTTTTTCTTCTGAACACGAATCTGAGAGAAGAGATCTTGGGGACACTGTACAATGAGAATGATTTGAAATAACTCTTGAAATAGAAAAATAAACATTGGCAGAACACTGGTGTCACAGGTCTTGAAATGACAAAAATGATATGATTGTAAATTTTTACAATTTTATCCTTTAAAAGCTGCTCATACAAATATCAAATATTTTGACTCTTTTGCAAAAATATGTAAAAAGTAACAGAGAAGGAAGAATAGCGTTCAAACTTAAAAGAGATAAATTGCCATTCAATTATGTGTTGCTGTAAGTGTCCGTATGGACAGTAATGACTAAAATATCCGATTTGTCCTTCTGTTGCTTTTGGTCTTATCACTTGTGGGGTATATTTATATGATATCCACTTGTTACAAACATGCAAAAATCTGATTTTTCATAATATTTTTCGATTTTCTGATAAAGCAAATCACTGATGGCTCTTAGACTACTGTCAAAATTACCAGTAATTGTAAACAAACAACATGTTTGCTCACTATCGTTATTTTGCAAAACATTAATCTCAGCACACATGTTGCAAGGCAAGATAACTTTCAAAACACTAGGGTGGTATTCTGAAAGGGAGACTAACTTTAGGACTGGGTTTAAACACAGGGTTAGTCCTACAAGAGGGGACCTTTTTTCCTTTCAAAATACTTGTAAGAAAGTTAAATGGAAACAGGTGAGAAATTCCTACATGGACCAGGCCCATCCATGAGGAATTTTCTTCACCCGGTTACAGCACACTTTTAGAGTTTTTATATAGTAAGAAAAAAAGGTCCCCTCTTGTAGGACTAACCCTGGTGTTAACCCAGTCGAAATGTTAGTCTCCCTTTCAGAATACCAACAAAGGTTCTAAAATCCACAGTCCCAATCTCTGGGATTGCTGTGTAAAATATGCGCGCAGACTGCCACGACATGTTTCACGTGAACCCTTATGTATTTCTTTTATGCATCGTCACATGTGGTGCCGCTTGGGGTAGCACGAGCATATTTTCTAAAGTGGTCAAAAGGATTCTTCTTGTATCAAATACCAAAAATTCGCGTCATGAGGGTCAAGGCCATCAATCGGATAGTGCATTAGTAATCGTCTGTTGTTATGATATCCAACGGTATCCTGCTCCAATTGTGGTGTAGTGAGATAACCTATGGCCGAGTTTATTCTACCACAACTTCCTTTTACCAATCACACTACCAGGGATCAACTCTATTTTATTTAGCTTTGTAGGCCTATTGTTTTGTGATGGGTACTGGTGCATGGTGGTTGTCTCTGTGTGTTTTCCCTCCCTCCCCTCCCCTCCCCACCACCACCAGCAGCACTGAGGGGTGATCCCAGATCATTTTGAATGGGAGTGTTGCCGGCAAAACTGTCATTTTGCCAATGCACTTTTAAAAATTTCAACCATTGGCCTATTTTTGTTTGCCTATCTTGGGGATTTGGTCAATTCTGTTAAAGGGGCATTTCATGATCCACAACCTTGTCCCTCCGATTTACCTCGAAAAAGTTGAGATTTTTATATCATCTGAACAGATAGCCTTAGTAATCCATGTGTACCAAATCTTACGTGCAAATCCAGTCTATTTGCAATTTTGTATTTTCTGTCCGTAAACGGACCGTAAAATGGGATCGTGAGAAACAAGCAATTTGCTCATAACACAAAACCGCAAGTTCGGGATCAACTCAAATTTGAAAGCCCATGCTTGTGCTGCTAATGAAGAGATTAGCGAGGTTACAGAAACCCATAAACGTCTAACATGCACACCTATTTTTTTTTTTTTTTTTTTTTAGGGGACCTTTTTTCCTTTCAAAATACTGTAAAAGTTAAATGTAACAGGTGAGAAAATTCCTCATGGACCAGCCCATCCATGAGGAATTTTCTCACCCGTTACAGCACACTTTTAGAGTATATAGTAAGAAAAAAAGGTCCCCTCTTGTAGGACTAACCCTGGTTTAAACCCAGGTCTAAAGTTAGTCTCCCTTTCAGAATACCAACCAAGGTTTCTAAAATCACAGTCCCAATCTCTGGGATTGCTGTGTAAAATATGCACGCATGACTGCACCATGTTTTCACTGCACCCTTATGTATTTCTTTTATGCATCGTCACATGTGGTGCCACTTGGGGTAGCACGAGCATATTTTCTAAAGTGGTCAAAGGGATTCTTCTTGTATCAAATTCCAAAATTTCACGTCATGAGGGTCAAGGCCAACAATCGGATAGTGCATTAGTAATCGTCTGTTGTTATGATATCCAGCGGTATCCTGCTCCAATTGTGGTGTTGTGAGATAACCTATGGCCAAGTTTATTCTTCCACAACTTCCTTACCAGTCACACTACCAGGGATCAACTCTATTTTATTTAGCTATGTAGGCCTTTGTTTTTGTGATGTGTACTGGTGCATGGTGGTTGTCTGTGTGTTTTCCCTCCCCCCCCACCACCAAGCACGCACTACCACCAGCAGGCGTGGAGCACAGATCATTTTGAATAGGGGTGTTGCAAAACTGTGTCCATTTGCCGATGCACTTCAAAAAAATTCAATTGGCCTATTTTTGTTTGCCTATCTTGGGGATTTGGGCAATTCTGTTAAAGGGGCATTTCGTGATCCACAAGCCCCGATTACCTCGAAAAAGTTGATATTTTTATATCATCAGAACAGTTAGACTTAGTAATCCATGTGTACCAAATCTTACATGCAAATTCGGTCGTATCTGTAAGAAATTTGCAATTTTGTATTTTCTGTCCGTAAACGAACAGAAATTACAGCACAGTGGCCTATGGGACCGTGGGAAACAAGCATTTGCTCATAACACAAAACAGCAAGCTTTTGATCAACTCAAATTTTATGAATTTAAGCTTTTCTCATGGATATCTAGCGAACCATGAATAAAACAGAAGGTGCCATGAATAAAACAGAAGGTGCTGGAATCACAAAATGCACCTTTAAGCTGTATGAGTCATGACATATGCCAGCAATGGGAACTCATTTCATCAACAGAAAAGCCACCACAAACTAAGGCAAGACTTCAACTCCCTTCCAGCAGTTCAGCGGAGCTCCTTCGTATGCGGAGTTTTCAACTGTATAGAACTAGAGCGTGGGGATACTCCAACATTGGCAGGAATGACAAAGTGGCTTTTGAATGGATTTAAGTCCAAGACTCCAAATGCTGTTTGGACCTGTACTGATCTGTCAATAGTTGCCAGCAAAACCCAATCACACTGCTCCAGAACAGTGCTCCCTAGATTCCCCAGGTCGGGTCACTTGTCTATCTTGGTCACCTTGTGACATCAGTCATGATCTTCAGCCTCTACAAAAAGAGATGGAATTTCTGGAAAGTCAACTGGCCCAAGTTCAAACAACTCATCAGTCAACTGTCATCCAAGCAGCTTTTCATCTAACATCAACGATGCATATTTTGAATTCTGCTCTATGCTCCTGCAAGCAGCTAAACATTCCACTCAAAGATGCTGAAGGAAGTTCAGGAACCCTGTTGCACCCCCTTTTGGGACAAGGAATGCCACAAGTTGTACAAATTGCATTGTGATGCCAACTGCAATATTGAGGGAATAGAAAACGGCAACCAACTACTGGATCTGCTTAGCCAAAAGAGACATACCAGATAGGAAGAGGCGATATCCAATATCAACTTTACCCACTCAAGCCATGAGACCTGGAACACCATCAACAAGCTCACCGGGCATAGCTATCCAGTTAAGCAGTATCCTGTCTTTGCAAATTCCATTGTCTCAGACTCTCAGTACTTGTCAACAATGGAAAGTGGCAAGACCACACTCCACAGGCGAAAGCCATGCTTGTGCTGCTAAGAGATTAGCGAGGTTGCAGAAACCCATAAATGTCTAACATGCACACCTATTCGAACGTGTCCTGTTTAGTGAAAACCTTGTCACAGGAGAGTGTTTTTGAATTTAATAGCTTCTACAAACCTCTCCATGTTCCAACCATTTACCTATGATGAGATCACCAAGGCAATTAAAATTCTCAAGAATGGGAAAGCTTCTGGCAACGACAACATCCATACAGAATTCTAGAGAAGAATATGGTACTTGAAGCTGTGTGATGGCTCCAACTCTTCCTCTCTACTTGCATGTAATCATCAACTAATCCCTCAAGATGGGAGACTTCAAAGGTCACTGCCTGAAGCCCAAGACACCAGCCAATATGAGCCCAAAAGTTACAGATTCACCTCACTGCTATCTCACATCTTCAAGCTGCTTGAGAGACTGATGCTCGATGATACAGTTTAGGCAAATCTACCCCGCACCCAAGCTGGATTTTGTAGAGGTAAATCTACAACTGATCAGATAGCAAGACTATTGAGACAATCTTCCAGAAGAAACAGAAGTTTGGAGCAGTCTTTATATATAGATCTAATTGCTGTATATGATACAGTCTGGCATCAAGGTCTCTACCGCAAGCTACTCAAAATCTTCCCAGATGTCAAGCATGTGAGTTCATAATGCTGCTCATCAAAGACATATCTTTCATCCTGGAGACATCAAATGGGCAATGCAGTAGAAAGTGCAAACTTCGGAATGGTGTCCCACCTGGTTCTGTCCTGGCACCCAGTCTTTTCAAAATTTGTCTCAGATATGCCAAAGGAAGATTGTTCACAGTACTCTTACGCAGATGATATCTCTTGGAATAGCTGCTGGTGCCTTTAAGGCATTACAAGCAGTGTTGCAGAAAGACCTAATCACTGTAAGCCAATTCTTCCACCAATGGTGTTTGAAACTCAGCAAACCCAAGACTGTCAGTTCTGTTTTCCACACTGCACAAAAACAGAACTTAACCGTAGAGAAAAACTGTCACATGACCCAACACCTAAGTACCTTTGTTCATCACAGTGGACCACAGCCTTACTTAATCAACACACCAAGGCAGTCGCTGCCAAGAGTCGGTCTTGTGTCAACCTCCATAGAATGCTCGCAGGGATTGGATGGTGCACATCCTTTTACACTTTACATATCAATTTTGCAACATTGCTTGGCATACTCATCTGCTGGATATGCTGGCACAAAATGAGTTCACAAGTGTACATTCACTCCAAAGATTTTAATGCACGTTCTGATGATGCAATGAGACTTGTTAGTTGCTTGCCTTTTGTGACATCTGTAGAAATATCTTCCAATTCTGCCTGGCATAGCTCCTGCAGAACCGTTGGTTCAGACGAATCAAGCCAGCCAAGAGTTTGATGAACCGTGTAGCATAATACCCTACCAACACCTCTCTGAGGATCAAAGAATCCATGGATAACTTTGCACAATCCATGACACTGCAGCTCAGCATCCTTATCGATCATCCTGAATCATGCCAGATGGGGGTGAGCAATGTTCATCTTCACCTTGACCAAAAGCATTTTGTAGACAGCCCATCTAACAAGCCCAAATTTGACGATGCGAAACCAAGGTTTCACATCGTCATAGATTCTGCTAGAATCATCATATGGTCATCTTCTTCTAAATACCATAATATATAATTAAAACCCGCTTGAGACTCTAAAATATAGACTGAATCCATTGTGCTTCGTTTCTTTCTCTGGTATACTATAACCGTCCTCTGTCGTCCAGTGTAAATCTCATGCCAGTTAGCAAGAGGACTGGTTTCGAGACCGTGTATTTTTCCGTCTTTATTTAATTCAATGCTCGCCGTTTTCTCTAGCTTATATAATATTAAGCCTATACAATATTAAGTTTGTGACTTAAATGAAAGGTTTCATTCACTAGACTGCTTACCTTGAATTGATGACAATATACTACGAAATTGCAAATCTTTCTCTCTCCGATAGCTGCAAGGACCAAAACAACCACCCCTATTTTATAAAATAGAATCTTCCGACCCTGTGACGTGACGTCACCGCCGTCCATTTTTCGATCGGCGTCCCTTCTCCGTTTTGCTTTGTCCGACTGATACATACTGTGTGAAACCATTTCCGAAATTGTATGTATCGACCTTAAGCAAACGGTATATTTAACAAGTCTCTTTATCTACTGTTTAGCGAGGCGGACCAGTTTTAACACCCTTTATATAGTTTTATATGATCATTTTATCATATAAACTAGACAGTTTTATCCACTGAATTTTCGCGACGAATTTCGGTGGAAATTTTTATATTTTACCCTTGTCACGCCTTTTGTTTTTCCCCGTGCGTGGCATCGGGAAATTCTGTTTTTCAACCGATTTCTAGACGATTATCGCCGAGGATTGGATATGTGGAACCTTATTCCTATGTACTTACGGTAAACTGTATCGTTTAAATTGGTGTTCTAACATAATCTAAAAGTAAAATCTATTGTCTATTTATGACTAACATGGAGTCTGTGCTGATTATTTTTTGCAGATAGTTGTATGTGTGTGGGTTGCCCTCGGTCAATGGCCTATTGATTTTTCATGATCCCCGATCCCTGGCAGCCCTTTTATTCAAGTACCCTATTGTAAGGTGGGAGTCCTTGAGTAAATCATTCACTATCTCTATTCAGCATCGATGGAGTTTAACGATCTTTAATTTTGCTATAGGCTTCTGGATTAGATCGTTAATTTATTTGAAATACTAGTGTTTTTTCTTTCAATCGTTATGATTCCTTATCTCTACAAAATTAGTTTGTCCCTATCTTTTTTGTAGAGACTAGTCACTTACCATCTAGTTTTAGTTTTTTTGTAGCCTGCGGGGCGCTTTCCTTGCTCCTGCTGGACGCCAAATCATGTCTTCCCGGGCCTTGTTCTCAAAGATTGCAGTTCCCCTTGTGCCGGGGGTGGACCCTCATCCTTCTTCTTTGCCTTGTTCACCGGGATTGTCTCGTAAAGCCCGGTGCTCTAGTGTTTGTGTCGGGCTTTCTGAGTCATTTCGATTCGCTTGAGAGGGGGTCTCTCAGTCTTCCTCCCGCGGGGACCCTAGCCGGATGTTCTCGATGTCTAAAAATCATACTAAACACTAACCGTGTCTTCCTGCTACCACTACGGGTCGTCCGGTGGTGCGGCGTTAGATCCATATGATGGGGCCTTCTCCGTCCCCTGACTTTCTGTGGTCAGGCCTTCGGTGCTAGCTGTAGCTGGTCGAAGGTTGCTTTCGGGGTGGATTTGGGCGCCCAAATCCTCCTGTTGATTCATCACGCTGCCCGTGGTTTCGAGCCCGTCTGGGTCTAATTCCCCGGCTAGTTCTCTTGCTTGCCCTTGGGCAGTCTCTATGTTGTTTAGGGAGGAAAGAATCAGGGAGTAGGGTGTGGGATCTGTTCCCACTATATCGACAGTAGCGACACGGCTAGCTGCTGCAGGAGCCCTGGGCTTCCCAGCTGAGCTGGTGTAGCTCTGCAGAAGCGATACAACCCGGGCTAGGCCTAGGTGGCAGTAGCTCTGGATCCCCAAACTTGCAGGGTGATCAACTGGGAGTCATTCCTGGTTTGGTTCCCCAGCAAGGTCAGGTTGTTCAGGGCGAAGTACTGCGACTAGGTCCGGGATGGTAAGCCCAGGACAGCCGCAGTGTGTCTGCTCAGGATGGGCGTACTATGGGCCGCCCTTGGTATGCTCTCTTCTGTAGGCCCACGGTGGCAGGTTCTTAATGGTGGCTTGTGTTCAGGCCCCACTTTGGTCGTGGCATGACTCAGTGATATCTACGGTGGCTAGTACCCCTGTAGAGGCTGCTGTCCGTATTTTGGCTGGGGCTCAGGCGCCTGTCTCCTGTGGCCATGCCCGCGGGGGTTCAGGGCTCTGGCCTACGTCTGCCTAGCATGACGCCTAGAGTACTCTGTCGAGTGCTCAGGGTCTACCCTCGGCATCTTTGGCTGGGCATGCCTGGGGTGGGTCGGCCCTACGGTCAGGCGCCCCAGTTGCTAGGGCAATCTGGGGGGCTAGGCCTACAGGGTCAGCCTACACAGCCAGTTGCGCAGGACAGCTGGGCTTCTAATCGGCGATCCTCTTGGTTAGGATGGCCTTCTGCTAAGCCCGGCTCCGTTGCATAAACCCTCCTTCCATCCAGTTTTGCCTCATTCTGTGTGGCAACAGGGGGGGTGCGTCCGGTGCCGTCCGGGGTGCAACGGGGGTTGGTCCTCGTCCGTCTGGTTGCCTTTCCAGGGTGAACCTCGTCTGGACAATGCCTCAGTTGGCCTCCAAGCTGCTTTAACAGGTTGGGTAGCTGCTTATGGCCCTCCATACTCCCCAGCTTCCCGCTGCCATGTAGGCCCCACTAAAACGTTTAGGACGAGTTTTGGCCTGCTGCGGTGGCAACACAAGGGAATGCAGGTACCTCTGCCGGGTCGGCTTCTACTAGTACAACCTAGGGTGGCTTCTGGTGGCCCTACCCCAGCTGTTTCTAGCTCTGGTACCTCAGGCTCTTCCGACTCAGGAGGGGACTCCCTCTGACAACGAACCCACTTCGTACAGTGGCCGCGTCATGGAGTTGGTCTTGCTCAGTCAGATGCGGTGCTCCTGCATCGACTCCGTGGCAGAGACCCTACCCCCTCCTCGGCGAAGCTCCGAGTGAGACCTCTTGACGGCTTCCTTTGGAGAATACTCCTCTTTGGTCTTAACGCGGGTTGCTGCTTCTTCTCTTAACCTACTGCCTTTGACTTTTTGGAAGAGCCACGAAGCTGTCGGAGTCCTCTCATTGCTTGGCCCTTGTCAGGGAACGCTACCAACAGGCAGGCTTTTCGCAAAGAGCTGCTGACCTCATCACACATGATAGGAGGGACTCGACTCTCACATAGTTTACCTCCAGCGTTGGGTCCCTACTACCATGGTGGCCGAGAAAGCGATGTTGCTCCCGACTAGAGCACCTGTGTCAGAGGTTGCAGATTTTCTCACTCGTAATTTCGATGAAGACTGGAATCCAGTACCGTCGAATTACAAATCTCGATTATGTCCGTTCAAGGGTTTTGCTGATGGGGCCGTCGCTCAATACCGATGGCTCATTGGCTCGGCTCCTTACTGGGATGTTTAACCAACATCCCCCACCTAGGCAGCATGTTCCAATGGACCTCACTACCGTATTAGAGTTTCTGAGCATGCCTCCTTTTGAGCCGTTGGAGGACTCCACGCTAGAATTTGACGACTCTGAAAACGGTTATGCTTCTGGCGTTGGCTACAGGACGAAGATGCTCCTATTTCCAATGCTATCTCGGCGTCTTCAACTGTTTTTATACCAATGCTGGGGCAAAGCTGTTCTTTCGTCCGGATTTTCCGGCCAAGAACGAGTCCCCCCGCCCGTCGTTCCAACACTCTTCTCTTTTCTCCCTGAATCGCTTCCTCCTCCCACAGTAGGGTTAGCGAGGACAGGGTGTGGTGTCCAGTGCCGCTCCTTTGAAAAGTACTTGCGCAGAGGCCTGCATTAATAGCGGATAACGACAATATTTTTGACCTTTGTCAACCTCAAACCGCCCGGCTGCCAAGCGCACGGTTTTGCTAGGTGGCTAGTCCTCAGTTCTTGTGGGATTCTAAATCTATGACCGCGCAGGGGAATCCTCAGGCTCATTCGACTAGGGGCGATTTCTTCTTTCTGGGCATTCACAGTGGGATGTCGATCGCTGACATTTGTGATAGTGTCTGTTGGAAGAGAGGGCGACTACGTCTCATCTGCGTACTTAAGACGTGGGCAACGCCAGGGCAAAGGGGAGGCTTTTGCACTCTGTACTAAGGCCAGATAAATCTACAAGAATACAAGACTAATTAGTTAGCGGACGGTCTCAACCCACATTTCGGTAAGTTTTCCTTTGTGGGTTTTATACTTATCTAGCCATTTTTTTAATGGCGGGCTTTAGTAGGTGTGTCCATAATTTTTGCCTCTGTATCTCTTGTCTTTCTCTTTCTCTTCTTGCTTCCGACCTGCCATGTTCGGAGCGGGATGCCCCATGCCCCCCTTCGGGGCTCGCTGTGCTAGCCTGAATTGATGCAATTCGTAGGTATATTGGTGTATCAATTCAAGGTAAAGGCATTCTAGTGAATGAACATACAGAACATGTATTGTTTCTCTATTTTTTTTCGTTCTACAGAGCATCGTTACCTGTGTGATGACAATATCCCGCCCCACCCTCCCCACTCTAATTGTGCACCCTTCTGGTTTCACTATTGAGTGGAAGCGCACAGCCGCGAATGGGGGCCGATCGAACCTGGGCGGGTGACGTGACGTCACCGGGTCGGAAGGTTCTATTTTATAAAATAGGGGTGTTTTGGTCCTTGCATCTATCGGAGAAGATGCAATTCGTAGTATAATTTTGTCATCAACAGGTAAGCATGCTCTCCAGTAGAACGAAACTAGAGACAACAATACTGTTCTTGTATCAAAACAGACTCAGAACTGGCATTGTCCGTACAATCGCTTCCCCTTCAACATTCGGTGTGGATTTTTCACGCAAACTGTGATTTGGTGGAGAATCCCTCAATCCAATATAGCCACATCATTGATGACTATGTGTGAGGTCTACAAGTCCGCCAAGAGGAATTCCAGGCCTGATCAAAATGGACGATGAAACTATCACCTGGTTAAAGACGGATCTTCCACTGTATTTTGGACTTGCACACACAAGCAAAGATCAGCCTAAGGTCATTACTGAAAGTAAAATTTAGAATAGTCCTATGCTTTTTTAAATTGTGTCCAAAATCTTTGTATTGTCCTAATCACAAATTTTTTTTTCTGCAATATGTATGACCCATAGATTTAGTTCCATAGTACAAAACATAAACAGGGGTTTACATGGTCTGTGGGGGATTCATGATCATTACCATGTATGAGTACGTATCTGAGGTGTCAGGTAGACGATAATTATTTCTGTGGTGGAATGAGCGGGTGAGAAGTTTGAAATTAGTTGAATTGCAATGGGATCATTCTAAAACCTTTAACCACATGACCCATCAAACCCCACCTTGAACCTTTATCAGCTTGTAGGACTGAACTTGGGGTATAAGCGTTATGAATGGGAAATTATTTGGCACCTTATTTTTAATCCTAATGATGTACTCTATTTGGGAAAGGTTTTTTAATGCAACTGTAACAGTAAGAACATTTTAATAAACCCTGTAATTCCTTGTATTTGTCCACAACCTAAGATTTTTGAATCCATGCACTTAATTTTGTGTTACAAATTTTTTTCTTTTTAACCTCACCCTTTGTCAACACTGCATGACAATGTCTTTTATTTTGTTTTTGTTTTTTAGTCCATGCCTGATCAGCCAGGGTGGCAAACATAAGAAATCTGTTTCACCCTCGTCAAAGGACCAAAGGTAGGCAAGAGAAGGATTCGCATGATCTTTAGTGCAAGTGGACCCAAGGAGCCAAGAGCAGAATGGATTGCAGGTAAGAATAACAAAACCAAAACAAACAAAACTTCTTCTTAGCGTGTCACAAGTCATTGGTATGGCTTTGTGGTGATGTCAGGATTTTATTCAACTGATTATCTGATCCGGGGCTTGCGTGTATCCATGATACGACCTCCTAACATGGCCCCGCTTTTGAGATGGGGGCAGATTGGGAACATCAGGGGGGTTTTCACCCGACTCTTATTCGACACTGACTGCGATGTCATGTACAGTTGACCTTCTGTACAGGGACCAGGCCTTACATCCCTATCCCCGTCCGGGATGTGATGCTTTCCATGATTCATTTGCCCAATTCCAAGTGACCATGGAGGAGAGCGGTAATTCTGTATTTTAATCAATATCCATATACAGATTAAATCCATAATTGAGCAACCCCGATAAATCCCAGCAAGGGACCCCACCGGGATCGAACACAGTATTCTTTTTGTAAATTTGCGCCACAGGCAAGCACCCTAAAAACTGCTAAGGCCACGCCTCCCCGCAAAACAATGCAAAAGAGATCATTTAATATACAGCAATTTTATTTTATGAAGTGCCTTTTAGGGTATTTTTTGGGTTATACAGGGTTAAAATTTGGCAAATTGTTGTGTTATCATTTAAAGTTTTCGCTTGAAAAATATAAGCTTCATTTTACTTCAAGTTTGACTCAAACCGGATATTTGGTTCCGTAGTTATTACAGTTTTAGTCAAACGACATTAGCGAAAATGCAGACTTTTTCTTTGTGGTTTTTCTTATTTTTAATTCTTATGTATTTCATTGTTTTATCGAGTCATTCTGACACCTTTCTTTGGCAAATTTCTGACACAAATGCTTGGTATTTTTTTATATAAAAAAATTATCAAAACCCCCTTCATAAATGTTTATTTTAAGGTTTATTCCAAAGTCTTTCTGAAAAATTAAAATAATTTGGCAATAATAATCATTATTTAACACAATGGAGCGGTTTTAAATACCTATCTGCCTTGGACCTGCATTTTTTTTAAACATTGGATTTTTGATTTTTGAAAAGTTCATGCACGCAAAACATGAGATATCTCAAAAGTATATAAGGGATACATAACTTCAAATGTGGACCAGATGTTGCTCTAATTAGGGGTGGGCTATAATATGAGTTTAAGATCTGTTTGTCTTAAACTCTTATTTGATGCAGTTTGATCCCCTGAGCATTTTGACACCAATTTTGTCAAAACGGCCAAAAATGAGAAGGTGCCGCCCAAAAATCCCAATTTGGGGGGGGGGGGTTCCTAAGAGGGTCTTAAAATGTACCATGTGTCATTTTACTACTGGAATTACATACCACATTTAGCAATGTTCGGGTTTTTTTTTTGGAGGTCAAGGAATCCATTTTGATGAATTTCGTCAGATTCGATTTTTCGTTTTCAAAAATTAGCCATTTTACGTAAAATTAGGCCACGAGGGCGCGTTTGCCACCACGCCCTAACCTTACCCATTTTGAGATATTTTTTCTGTGTAACTTGAAGATAGCCGTATTAAAGTATATTCCTGAATATTTTTCACGCACATAACTCTTTTTCGTTTGGTCACAGTGCCAATTTTTTAATAATTTGGCAAATGTCCTCTATTGAAAACATAGGGTGCAAAAGTTCATTGACCTATCACACAAACCTATGGACAAGATTGCGTTAATTGATGTTTCCCCAATTAACTGGCTGCCATGGCAAAACCGTTCAGTTTAAAGATCAAATTTCTTGAGTGTACTACCAATTACTACCTTTAGAATAAGTTTTCAATGATTGCAATAAGAAAGCGCATGTACCTTTTATGGCAAAAGCGCCCTCATAGCTGACTTACCAAAAATGGTCATGTTTATTTATTTACGAACGCAGTAGCTCTGACACTGCTGGAACAATTGACAAATGGAAATCTTATCTTTGACCTCAAATACATATGTGTTAGATCCTAAAATGGCTAAAAGGTCATATATAATTACAGTAATTGACAATTTAGATTTTCAGACCCTCTCAAGAACCCCCCCCCCCCCCCCCCAATCACGTTTTTGGGTGGCACCTTTTCTCACTTTTTTACTCGATTTGAACAAATTTTGGTGTCAAAATGCTCAGGGTCGTATGTCTGAACTGGTACACTAAAAATGGGGGATTGTTTTACACTCCACTTTTTCTATCAGAAATATATAATTCAGTTTAATTCCATTTAATTCTTAACTATAATTTGCCTCTGTTCAAAGAATTTGGTGTCTATTTATTGCTAGAAGCCTTCTCTTTAAGATACCCATTTTCAAGCCCTATGGACTACTAATTATGAAGTTAAGGGTCGAAAACCTTCAGCTAGGTACCGGGGGATCCGGCGGGGGGGGGGGGGGGAGCCGGCGGGGGAGCCATAGACATTACCCACAAACGCGTGGAAATGGGTCGCCTATAAATTTAAATAAGTAAACACTTGTGGGGCTCAAAATGCACATACACTGTCCTGAATGATAGACTAACTCTAATACCAACTAATGTTTCATTAACCCTAACCCTGACCGGGTCGTTTTTCCGACCGACGGTCCAAATGCAACGAGGTGCAATCTATTTTTATTTTTAATGGCCCAGAGCAACAGAGGCCAAAAATTTTGCGTTTCATTGCATCTCGGCCGTTTTTGTTTCTCCCGGCACGGAATACGTAGCGTAAATTCAATAACGGCCCAGATGCAAACGAAGAACATCGCGTCATTTTCCCCGGAAGACGCCCAGATGGCAACGAGGAACATCGCTTCATTTTCCCAAGAGCGGCCCCCCCAAAAAAAAAATGCACGAGGAACTCGCGCCATTTTCCGGAAAGACGTCCAGATGCAACTAGGAACATCTCGTGCGAATGCAATGAGAACAGGGATAATAATAAATAACATAAATAAATAAATAATACTGGCATTCGTACTGCACATGACTGCAATGATTTGTAGCTTATAGTTCGCCAGTCGTGAGTGGCGCAATTACGCTACGTCATAGTGGTGCGTAGCGTGGCGCTATTACGCTACGTCATGCTCCGGTTTACGTCATGAATGCGTTATGCAAAATTAAAAATAGCTGTAATCGAACATGGGTTGCGCTATCACCATCGAACTCCGAATTGTCTATGGGCATTTTTACACAGTGTCACCCCGTCCGATGAAAAGCATTGCGCCTTCTGCGGTCAAACCAATCCAAATGCATATGAAAGCATCGCATCATTTCCCGGGAATGACGTTCCAGGTGCAACGAGGACCATTGCGTCATTTTCCGGAAGACGGCCCGATGCCACGAGGAACATCGTGTCCATTTTCCCGTAAGACCGCCCAGATGCAACGAGGAACATCGCGTCATTTTTCCGTAAGACCGGCCCAAGATGCATGATGTCCAATGAGAGGTCATTGCCGCGACAAAAAAATAGTGTTGACGGCCGCGATGCAACGAGAAACATTTTCGACCGGTACCAACGTTTTCGTTGGCTCTCATTGCATCTCGGCCGCGTTATGGGTTAATTGTAATTAATTAATTAGTAAATTAGATGTTAATTAAAGTACAAATTTTGATCACAATTTGGGGGATGTTCGGCTTGTTCTGTGTGCTAAAATATATGCCAAAACGAGGTAGAAACTTGGATTAACTTGAGTTAAATTATCTTTATAATTCTCCTTTTAATCACACATTGGTATCCCTTAATTATAAAAGGTTATTTAGCCTAGGTAATGAAGCATTAATGTATTAATTAATGCCAACTCATCTTCAACCAAAATTGTGGCATTTGGGTGGGACCGGTAGGATCACATGAGTTTAGAGATATTTTAAGAGTTTTTCAATGTCAAACAAAGTACATGTAGTAATACAACTACAGCATGATTTAAATTTGGTTATAGAATAGAGTGATCATGAAAACATACACTTGTACTTAGGGTTCAAGACCTTGAAGACATCGTGCTCAATAGCCGCCGATCGTGTGATTTTTTTTGCTTTTTTCAGTATGAAGTTTGTAAATGTCAAACCGGTTTAGTAGGCGATGGGAATACAAATTCACTAGATAAGTAAGAAATGGCTCCTTGTAAACTGTTAAGTTACATATAGGTTTGTCATCTTTGCTAAAAATGGTAATACAGGGCGACTTTAAATATTGCCTATTGACCCTTTATAATACATGGATCCCCCTGTAATAATATACATCTATCACCCTGTTACTTAATAATTTGCATTCTACGTAGACAGAAACCCATATCCTATTTATTTCTCTTGAAGAATAAAGCTGGAATAAAGAAGTTAATCTCAAAATGACCTTTTTTGTGCAAAAAATATAAGTGATTTGACCACCCTGTATGTTCACAAAAAGAACAACATTAACCTTTTCTCCTTTATTTTTTTTGGAGGGCTTGTCATGTCTTTCCACAATCCACATCTTTTTTGACCTGCACATTTTTTGGAAAAAAAATTGACCAAGGTATATTAAAATGACAAAATTGTAATTTTTTCTTTTTCTTTATGTTACAAAAAACATTACACCGCCTATAGGAAGGAAATTTTAACCCACCCTGATAGTCTCTCTTTTGACCATCAATCTTGACATCCTTGTATTATAAGCTGTCCAAAATGTATACTTATAATAAGTTTACATGTAATGAATAAAAGGTTGTGTTGAGAGTAATAAATATTGGGTGCCTTTTTGTCATTTTGCCTGTGTAACATTTTTGTACCCATTTCATGACAAATGCTCAGGGATAAAGCTGCAATCAAATAAGAAGTTTAGGACAAAATGATCTTAATTAATCATCATTTTTCTCCACCCCTGTATACCCACCTCTACTCTAATGTTGTTCTTGTGATTGAACTAAAATGGATGGATTAAATGTGCATGTTCCAATCGTGTTTGGGATATTGATATCGAATTGAGATCAGACGAAAGGCCGTATTTTTCTCATGTCGTCCTTAAATTTGATCCCTCAATACGTTGCTTCCAAGATATGAATGAAAAACCACTGTTTAGTGGCTAACCATCAATTATTAGCACAGATTGCATAGGGCTTTGCATCATGCGATTAGCTTCTACCAGCAAAAACCGCAAGTTGTTTTCCCACGGTACTTGCTGGGTGTATGTGCAAGTGCAACTTACAATCAAGTTGAGAACACAATACACATAAAATCAGGACAAGCACCTTAAAGATGACAAGATAAGAAAGCATTTTTTTCACAAAAATTGAAAGTCCAAGTATTATTTTTTTTTATTTTTGGCAAAATATGTAGAAAATAACCAGTGGGTTACCGCCTACCAGTGAGTATAAAGTTTAGTTCATTCACAAGATGTGAACATATACTACCGTAACCAATCAGGTATAAGCCCACCTTAGGGTATAGCCTACCCCCAATTTAAAAAATACAGGAGCTAGCATACAATCTGGATATAAGCCCAGGTGGTAATTTAAGCATTCAGGAAACATTATAGGCCATCAAAGTAGGGCCAATGCATTGGGATAGCTTGTTTACTAGAATTACTTAGAGGACTGTTGATATGAGATTTAACTTTTATTTTTAAGTTATACCGATACAAACAAAGTGAAATAATGGATATGGTGAATAATAGGCTCTTGAAATGATATTGCAATTTTGTATCTGATATTGCTCCCAAGTTTGGACCCCGCTCTGGGTATAAGCCCACCCCTATTGAAGTAAAACTTCCTTTTTTGGGGGGTGGCTTATACCCGACGGGCTTACGGTACTAGCAATTTTCCATTTCTTTCATCTGATAGCATAATATATTTTTGAGTTAGAATGTTTTGCATAAATCCCAGCGAGCAAAATAATAGGTTCCAATATGACTGTTGTTACCATGGCAAACAAGTCACACAACAATTGTGTTTAAATTTGTTTCAAATTCTGTCAGTATAAGTAGTTAGATAAACAAATTGATTACATTTAACTTAATCATTATATGACAAGAATACAGTTTTACTTTTTGCTGTTCATACACCCAAAAACCCTTAATTGTGAAAATGGGTGGTGTGTGCTTGAAGGTCGATATATTGATAAAGAATTATTTTGTTGATGTCGGCGTTGCAAAACTGCGTCAATTTTTGTTTAGTATCCTAACAAAACAGCGACGGCATACGACACATGCATTCTGGGGGTGATTATTTTTGTTAGAAATTTTCCCACCTAGGATCAACCTCTGCCACTGATTCACCCCCAAGCATGTGTACACGCACCATGCACCACACCCAGCCAGTGTCAGAGAAATGCAAACACCCCCGGGGTCTGCAAAATTTATACAAAATCAGCTTATTTTTACTAATCAGAGTCCCTGCACACCCCGGCCCCACCATACCCCGTGGTCCTCCAGGCCTCTGGGTACGCTCTGCACATACACCTACGCTACACAACACACAAATGGTCCCACCAGGAATTTATCATGAAATATACTAATTTAGGGAGGATTCATAGTGGGATTTCCTCCTATAAAAACATGGAGGCATTAAAATGACAGCGTTTACAGATGTAAACTTGTTTGATATTTATCATTGTCAATGAGATGTGTGACATCACATATCCCTATCTTAATGGAAAGGTAGGTAATTCATTGTGTAAACTGTAAATACCATTACTGTGAGAAAATCACAAGATGCTAACAAAACAGTATATTAAATTGTAACTAAAATTGCATTTGATCTATTGTCTTTCCAGCCACTAACTTGGGCGATAATGGGATCTTATATGCTATGAGATTTGTTTTAAAAAAATGGGAGGGGCGTATAATGAGCATGGGATTTTCTTGTAGGGTTTTTTTTTTCTTTTTTTTTAGTGCAGTAATACCAGTTGACCAGTTTGGGGGGGTTTAACACAAATGACCATACGGGATGTGCAACAGACATCGGTCTCATTTCAGCTGTTGTTATTCAATCCCCTTTTTTCAGACATCTTGGTATAGCAATAGGTCATTTTTTTCAAATTTTCTCAATTTGTGAAAAGTAGTCAAATTTTCTCAATTTGAAGCGAAAATTTTTCTAAAAAATTGTTGGAAAATCAGTCAAAATTTTCCTCAATCTGAAGCCAAAATTGTCCAAAATTTGATAAAATGTCAAAAGTGCAAATGGGAATGGAAAAAATTGCAAATTTAAGTTAAATTTGCCACAAAAATTTGCATATCTGTATATATATGGGTCCCTTTTTTGGCAAAATATATAGCTATGGGTCCTACTTGAAGACCTCTTGGAGGCACATCCCTCCCCAACACTAAACTTGAGACCCCCGGTCCCAGTGGTAGGTTGATAGTGGTGGACCAATAAGATCGACTCTGTACATGACCCAAAAGTCTTTCAGGACAGTAAAAACTCATTTCAATTGAATGAATAAGAAACCAGGAAACTGTAATACAGGTTAGAAATAATTATTACTTGATTTTATTTCACTTTGAAGGAAGTTAAGTGTTATATTACTAAGTCCAAGAGTCACAGAAGTGTAAAACACTCATTGTCTTAGGGTAACCCAATAAAAATAGAATTGTCAGATAAGAATAACTTTCTATATATTATTTTAACTGCACTGGTTTTGACATAAGTATGCTGATTTTGACTCTGGTAATTGCTAAGAGTCTATTAATCATTCTCTCCATATATGTTGAATAAATGTGATGGTTCATATTTGCACATCAAAATGGCCCATTTACCATACAAAATTGCTGACCTTATAGCTGTTCCTGTCTAGTGTTCTGATGCACAATATTTTATATACCCCAACTTGACGATTGTCAAGCTTCCATAGCACAATTTACTAATAAAGTTGAATTGGAGCAGGTTCCTGTTTTCAAATATCTTGGTGTTTGGTTTGACCCACACTTGCAATGCGCTATTCATATGAGGAAAAATTTCTTTCTTTCAAAATTTCTCAGAAAACTGGTGTTCTTCGCCGAATTAGACAGTGCATTGACTAATGATGTATAATGCTATTGTCCTTCCTCACATTGACTATTGCTGTCTGAATCTGGACAAGTACACCTATAATTGGTGGATTTATTTCTCGGACAGTTCGCACGCACACCCCGTGAAATCGGCATCAGTTACGCAGTGATTCGGCGTGTACTTTGACCCATCTCGTATCGCGTTGCTATGTTCGGATTGTTAGCTGTCCCTGCCAGTTAACGCGCACACACACACACACACATACACATATGATGAACTCAAATGGATGAAAGGTCCGATTATTTTAAAACTACTCTTATGTTTAGATGTATCAATGGTCAATGGTATTGCGCCTGTGAATATATCTAAAGGATTCAAATTAGTGGTCTTATATAACGTGTGTACACTTTTAAGCTTACCATGTGTTTGGATGGCTAATTACATCATAATACCTCAAGAATAACCAATCAAATTAACTAGTATATCCCAGGGAGTTAAACCATAGTTCCAATTCAAATCTTCAACATTTATTGTTTTTTGTGTGGACAGCTGTACAGGCCGTAATTACCAGTGACAGAACCGAGTCCATACACAGAATACAACTTGAAGAAAGGCGCAAGAAACGGAGGGAGATAAAAGAACACGAGCAGGCAGAAAAAGAGAGACTAGAGCGGGAGAATGTGGAGAAAGCAAAGCAGCAACAACTGCTAAATCAAACAGAAAAGGTGAGTGTATCACAGCAATATAGCATCATGTATGAAAAACAAACAATCGTAAATGTTTACTTTGTGATCAGCTATATATGTCAGAGTACAGGCCTCAGGAAATAGTACAGAAGTTAGCTGAGCACAGCCAGTGTTGCCAACACTGCGCTTACCCGCCCGATTGGGCTACTTTTGAATATCAAAAAATGCCCTCAAAGAGCTATTTTTGGCAGATGGTGCAGGTGTCAGGATTTTTTGTGTCGCCTGCCTTCAGGCAAGATACATGCATAGGGATCACTTTGTCCACTATTGTCTGTTGATGATGTTGTCTGTTGATGATGTTGGCGTTGTCTGTTGTTGTCTGTTGTGAAAAAGGGTTAACATTTTCCTGTAATATCCGCATACTTCAATGGATTTTTATACCAAACTTGAGTCATAGGTGCAACATGGGATACTTCATTTGTTGATGAGTTCAAAGGTCACATACCACAGTCAAAGGTCACATACCAAGGTCAAAGGTCACATACCAAGGTCAAAGGTCACATACCAAGGTCAAAGGTCACATGAGTTCAAGTTGTAAGATGGCTGAAAATGTAAAATTAACCTGAATTGAAAAGTTAAAGTTCAATTGGAACCAAACTTGGTTGATGAATATTACATGCAAACCCTAATTTCTTTATGAAGTCAAAGGCCACATGACAAGGTCAAAGGTCATATGAGGCCTATCATTCACAAACAGTGGTGGTAGGCGACACAAGCTGTCCGAGGACTGTGATATTTTTTTTAAATATGGAATGACAAATTCACTATTGATATGAAATGTGGTCAAGTAATATAATTTCATTTTGCAGGATAAAAAAGATGCCCTACAAAAACTGCAAGATGCTGAAGAAGAGCGCAAGAAACGAGAAGAGGAGGAGGCAAAGATCAGAGCTCAAGAGCAAGAGGAGCGGAAACGTATCATGGCAGAAATTGAGAGAATTTCGGCAGTAAGATTTTATTTATTGCATTCTTAGTTTTATCATTGTTGCCGTCATTATAATTAGTTAAATCTGTGCTCTATTAAGGGTACTTTAAAGTGGCACTGGCACATTTTCACAAAATATGAAATTTCTTCAATTTGTTCTCAAATGATAGTCTAGGCCATTGGAAGAATTTAATAATATACTAAAAACAGATAGGGACGTTAATAAGAGGTTAAAGACATCCAGCTAATTTGTAGGCTAACTTTTAAGTTTTCCATAACGTTAATCAACAAATGTGTATATTACATGAATATCATAGACTCGCGCTCATTGATATTAAAACCACAAAGGTCACAG